>OX465097.1:212186-267186 GCA_949987625.1 Chalcis sispes
GACAAGTATCCGATAAGCAACTTTTTTTTACGTATGCTTTTATACGCATATTTGCAGCTTTGAAAAGAACTTTTTTTTACATTCTTCGACTACTGCTCGGTTGATAGTTAGCGTATTATAGCTTTGTTTTAACGACAATTTTTTGAAAATATTACAATTTCGACTAACGAAGATACTCAATATTTTAACGATTGGAAATATTGCAGGGTTATAAAACTTTATAATTATATTAATTCACTCGATAAATTGTATTACATTTAAGCCACATACCTTTTCATTCATATTTTTATATTAACGAGCATAGCTATAATTATTGCTTTTTCAAATTTTTATTAAATAATGAAAATAAAACGACAAAAATGTAAATTGTGTAAATTAATAAATTATAATATTATAAAAATATGTAAAAACATAAATAAATAAATAAATAAATAAATAAATAAATAAACATATAAATAAATATGTATAATATGTATTGGGATCTTGAAATTATCCATTATAAATCATACAATTAATTTTCAAACAAATTTATTCATTATATTTATTTCTTCATTATGAATAACCAGAGTGAGTCTCGCGTTTTAACCCAAGACAATAAATATAACGGTTCAGCTAGAAGGACCGAGGCTGCTTGCTTTAATAATCGCCATAGTTTACAAGGGTTTATTATGCGTTGAAGCTCCGCGCTTCATGCAGCATAATAGGTTACGCGGGAAATCTCGAATCTCCGGCATTCGATAGACTACAAGCCGGGGAGGGGAGGTTTACGAGCGCGAGGAGGACTCGCCAGTTTCGTCGGCAATTTGCGCCGCGAGCTGTTGTGCAAGCCGAGGCGCGATCGCCGAGCGGCGGCGAGCCAAAGCGAGCAAATTCCATACAGTCGCTCGGTAAAAGTCGGCCTCGGTGGCCGCTCGCTCGCAGTTGGTGGCGGCGCCGGCCAACTATTCGCCCGAACTGCCGAAAAACATACGGCGACGGTCGGCTAGCGCTCGATCGGAGGGAGCTCGCGGTATTCGGGCAACTATTCCTGCCGGCCGGCGTTACGGGCGCGCAGTACCTCTCTGCCAGCCGTTATTCTACAAAGCTTCCTATAATCCGGCGCGCTCCTTCCAAGTATAATTTATCGCGGTACGCCGAGTATCCGCGGCCCAAGCTCTCTGCTTTTATGGCTCGATAACCTACGAAGGTTATCAAGATCTTGATAAGAGGCCCGATTCGCTCGGTGCTCCGCGCATCTTTTCGGCATAGCTTGCCGCCATTGTTTGGTGTTGGTTAGTGGCCGGAGCGTTGCTCGAGCATCTCCAGCTGCCGGCCGAACGAAAAGTAAGAGGCGGCGAGCCGCCGGAGATTTTATTTGTCAAAATATAGTCGAATCGAGCAAATGTAATAGCGACGAGTGAGAAGAGTGAAAGGGAGGAAGGGAGGCAGTTGCAACAAAGTCCGAATGGTGGAGGCGCGCATTAGCGAGGTCGTTAAAGTTGTAAACGCTGAGACGCGGCGGTCGCACCTCGGAGTCTCTGCGATAGGACACGACCGTCTCATATCCGGCGTCTAACTTTGTCGCCAAAATCGGGAATGCTAGTTCGGCGAGTCGAGCGAAAAGGAGGAGGTGCGCCGGCCGCGCGCTCCGTTAGTCGGCTATTCTCTTTCTCAAAACTGCCGACAATTAGGATTAAACGTGACCGCTGGACCGCATCTGTCGTTCGTCGATGCCTTCGTCGTTTTACTCCTGCTCCTCTTCCTCCTCCATTTTCCTTCTATGCTTGTGTGTGTGTATATATATATATATATATATATATATATATATATATATACACATTATGTCGGAAAAGTTTCCGAACTTTTGAAATAAAAAATCGAAAATTACATCCAAAGAAATTTATTCCAGTTAACTTTTAACATAGCCCCCTTCCCTAGATATACACTCATTTGAGCGCTCCATGAGTGATTCGAAGGCTCTCTGGTACTCCTCTGAAGTTATCGCTGTGAGACGCTCGGTGCAAGCCGCTTGAATGCTCGGTACATCTTCAAAAAATCGTCCTTTCAAGGCCATTTTTGGCTTGGGAAATAGAAAAAAGTCGGCTGGAACCAGATCTGGCGAGTATGGGGCGTAATTGATGCGTGGGATCTGATTTTCGGCGAGATAACGCTTCACAATGTTCGAAGAATGAGCAGGCGCATTGTCATCCAGCAAACTCCACGATCCCGGTTCTTTGTACTCGGGCCTGATGCGATTAATCCGGCGCTTCAGACGTTTTAACACCTCTACGTAATACGCAGCATTCACGGTGGTGTTTGGGGGCACAAATTCTTTGTGTATCAGGCCTTTGGAGTCGAAGTAAGCGATGAGCATCGTATTTACCCGTGATTTTTGTTGGCGCACTTTTTGAGGCCTCGCACGGCCCGGACTGAGCCAAGCGGATGACTGGCGCTTCGTGGAAGGATCGTATTGAAAGCACCAAGTCTCGTTTCCAGTCACAATTGAGGTTAGAAAGCCCGGAGTGGTGTCGCAAGTCTCGATAAAATCTTGACAACATTGGATGCGAGTTTCTTTCTGCTCTGGTGTGAGAAAGTGCGGAACAAATCGAGAGCAGACCTTCCTGCGGTTCATTTTTTCTTTCAAAATCAACGCGATGCTATCCTTGCTCATGTTCAGTTCGGCTGCCAACATTCTGAGAGACATGTGGCAATCCTGCTTCAGTAGCGCGCGCACGCGAGCCTCGTTTTCGTCGGTAACAGCTGTTGACGGCCGGCCGCTTCTCTCGTCATCTTCTAACGACTCTCAACCTTTCTTGAACCGACTGAACCATGTGTAAACAGTTGTACGCGACACTACACCTTCACCGTAAGCCGAATCGATCATTTTTTTCGTTTCCGCGAAAGTTTTTTTAAGTTTATAGCAGAATTTAATTGCGCCACGATGTTCAAATTTCTCATCCATCGTAGAGCTTGCACCGGGGTACTAAACACACGTTCACTCAAGCACGTCTATCTCGGCAACTAATGAACGGATACTGGTGAAAAAATTCTCAGACACTCCAGAGGGATGTAGCAACATAGTACCGGTGTCTTCCAAGAGGTGGCGCCACTCGTACAAGCGCTACAAAATAAGTTCGGGAACTTTTCCGACATACTGTGTATATATATATATATATAAATCGGGCTTGGAGCTGGTGAACTTTTCTCGGATCGTTGTCCAACTATGAGCGAGCAAAAAAATTTTCGTCGTCGGCAATCGCAATACACGTGGAATAATCTTTGGATTTTTTTAGAAAATCGTTCAGATTTTTCTGCTTCTAATTGAGGTCTGATTAGGTATTCTGATCAGATCCCAGTAAGAAGTGTAACGCTGTTCTAATCGGATTCTAATCCGTTATTCCATTTAGAATCCATCCAGATTCTAACTGGATCCTAATTAGATCCCGATATTTTATATTTTCTTCCTTTTCAATAAATATTTTTTCACAAAAATAATAATGAATTGCCTAGCTCAATTAAGTTTAAAAAAAATCTGTGTCAATTATAATAAAAATTTTAAAAATAATATTATAATACACACATCTTGAAATTATTTTGTAAAAGATTTCATTGTTATTAAATAGTTTGATTTATTATATATTTTTAAATATTCAAATTATTTTAATAATACATTCCGTATAATTTTCGCAAATTTTATTATACAATTTATCTTCCATAGAAAACGTAGAAAAAGTTTATTGACTTGAGGCCGTGGGATTTGAATTCGAGGTCCTTGTATTAAGAAGCATAATATACATATACACTCTGACAAAAAAGTATCCGGAAATTCTCATTTAAATTGCCCGCGTTGAGTATTTTTAAGCATTTGAAGTTTCTGTATGTTGGTAGGACTGTCCGTAATTACTATGCCAAACATGAGTGCGGTCTGTCAACTACTTTGTTTACGACAGCTGTTGAAACCAGTCGACCTCAGTGGTAGTCTGCGAATGTTACAATGGAAAAAAATATTGAACAAAGAATTTGTCTCAAATTTTGTGTTTTGAACGAAATTTCGTATGCTGACTCGTTGCGAATGCTGGAAAAGGCTTATGGAGACTCTGTTTTATCGAAAACCCAAGTGTACGAATGGTACAAAGCCTTTAAAAACGGTCGGGAGATCGTCGAAGATTTGCCTCGTTCAGGACAACCGTCGACCTCTTCAACCAACGATAACGTCGAAAAAATCAAGGAAATTGTGCTCGAAAACGTCATGCCAGTGTTAGAGAGATAGCTCGTTATCTCAACATCTCTCGTGAAACCGCTCGTTTGATTTTGTTGAACCAATTGGGCATGCAGAGCGTCGCCTCTCGGCTCGTTCCGTTAGAGCTGAATTTTCTTCAAAAACAGTACCGGATGCAGGTAGCTGCAGACATGCTGGATCGTGCGAATTCTGATCGCACGTTCATGGGACGGATCATAACTGGTGACGAGACATGGGTCTATGAATACGACACACAAACGAGCCAACAATCATCTGAATTGGTGGAAAAAAATGAGCCGAAACCATAAAAAACCTCGCAAAAGTCGTTCGAAAATCAAGACGATGCTTATTGTTTTCTTCGATATTCGTGGTGTAGTTCATCATGAATTCGTTCCGCAAGGTCAAACGGTCAATAAGGACTTCTATTTAACTGTTTTGAGACGTTTGCGTGAAAATATTCGCCGTAAACGGCCGGATTTGTGGCAAAACAATTCGTGGATTTTGCATGACGATAACGCACCATCTCATCGAGCCACGATTATTAACGATTTTAAGACCAAACACTCGATAAATACCATCGACCAGCCACCTTATTCACCTGATCTAGCTCCGTGTGACTTTTTTCTTTTCTCCAGACTGAAATTACCGCTCCGGGGAACCAGATTTGACTCCATAGACGCTATAAAAGAAAATTCGCAGAAGGAGCTGAAGGCCATCCCTGAAAGCGCCTATAAAAAATGTTTCCATAATTGGAAAAAACGTTGGCACATGTGTATCGCTTCAAATGGAGCATATTTTGAAGGAGATTCAATAAATATTGAAGAAGTTTAATATTTTTGCGTTTTATTTCAAATTTCCGGATACTTTCTTGTCAGAGTGTAC
Organism: Chalcis sispes; assembly: GCA_949987625.1. Lineage (NCBI taxonomy): Eukaryota > Metazoa > Arthropoda > Insecta > Hymenoptera > Chalcididae > Chalcis > Chalcis sispes. Next base: position 217,288 of record OX465097.1, read on the forward strand.
GCTCTAACCACTATGCTACGCAACGTTTGATATCTACTGAAATTTTAATTTTATTTATACGTTGTATGACAAGACATGTACAATTTTATTGATTCTACATTGAAAATTAATAAGTTACTAATGAATTAGTATAATTTTTTATTATTTTAAAATAATAATCTCACTCTTAAATTTTTATTATTTAGGTGTTTGAAAAATATTGTGTACAATAGTATAGTCATTAATATTATTAAAATTAATGTAAAAGGGTATTTACAATTTTAATTAACTGAAGATATATTTTTATTTTAATTAAAAATGTGTTAGGATTCATAATTTTTTTAATAGTGTATCATGACGATTCTTGTAAATTACACGGCACTATTTGTTAAAAATGAACAGCGTCATCTGTTATCTTTTTGGCGAGTAAAATGACATCAACGGATGTGAAATATTTTCTAGGCATTATTTCAAATTATTAAAACATCTTTTATTTTTTTTATGAAAAAAGTTCTTCTTTAGGATACAAGCTATCGTTTTGCCAAACTTTATCAAAATCGGTTCAGCATTTTAAACATGAAAAAGTAAGAGAGTTATTTTTGTATTTTACAAAAGAGAGTTACTTTTGTATTTATTATATTAGAGTGAATTGATAGAAAATAATTATATTAGTTGATTCACTTTTTATTTTAAAAATAATAAAAATTGATATACTCTATATAATTTTATGAAATATGGTTATCTGACTAGAATCTAATAGTAATCTGTGTGGGTTTCCCAAATTGGGATACAGTAGGGATACCTAATTAGAATCCAGTCCAGGGTTTTCTAATTAGGTATATAGTAGGGACATCTGAATAGAATCCAGTCACCGTACTCCAAATTGAGATCAAATAAGGTAATCCAGTTAGAATCAGATTGAAAATTGGGTCAATTCAGATTTTTTCCACAGGGGATAATATAATATTTTGAACCGCGGAGCTGCATTAGACAGCAGCCTAAGTATTATATATATTATATATACATTTTTTTTGTACGTTTATATTTACTTCGAGTAGCCGCGCAAGACACAAAGCGACGCTACTTCGTCGGACGCTATTTATCAATTTTGCTAATAAAATTTTGCATTTCTAGCTGCGTCGAATATACTCGCGCTTCCAGATATACCAAGCAGATTACCAGGCTTCGGGTGGATGAATTATTTGTGAATCGCGGTAAAAAATTGAATAATCATCGTTACAAGATGTTACTTAATTAAAATATTTTATTTTTATTTTGGGATAAAGTTAATTTTTATCGGAAGATAAATTAGAAAGCAACGTTGGTAAATGAGACTCGCGATAATAATGGCTGCTAGTTATTAAATGTATCGCTCATTGTATATATTTTTTCTTTTCATTGAATTTTTATTGTTAGGAAAAAGTTATTTTTTAGCAAAGCGAAGGAGAAAAAGGAGACGCGTTATACAGAAAGCAAAACAGATACGAACGCAAGGTAAAGCGAAGGGGAAACAAAGCGACTCGACTGAACTGACGCTCGGGAGAAACAAGGAATGGCAAAACGCCTGGCGCCTCCCGCGCATTTTCTTTGCCCGCAGTTTCGCGCTTTTAATTTCCAGTCCCTTTCGCGCATGACAATTTAGACATCATTAAATAGAAACAGTAAGAGTAACGAGGGTTGTGCTGGAAAAATGGCCGAGCGCTCCCCGACCTTCTTCCTCCTTTCACCTCCCCATTTTCCGTCCCTCTCTCTCTCTCTCTCTCTCTCTCTATCTCTCTCTCTCTTTCTCCCTCTCTTACACTCGCTCTCGCGCTGAGTTTTTTACGCCTGCCCGTCCACAAATTCTAAGGGGAATTCTTGCGGCGAGTACGCAATCTTTCTCTCTCTCTCTCTCTCTCTTTCGCTCTTAATGCGGGGGCATCATTAATTTCGAGCTTTTTTTCCGGAGAGGACTGCAGGGAAAAAAATTATAATCGCGAAAAAGTGCGCGCGGTTAGCGCGCTTCTAGAAACGAGGCGTTCCGTTGTTTGAGCGCGAAAAACAGTAGACTACCACTACTTACGTCTATGGACGATGGGACGTTATATAACATTGTAGTGTTGCCACCGGCGAGCGGCAGCAGCTTTTGCTTTTTCGCACACGAATTCGCGCATTGCATCCAAGTGCTCGAAATGAAAGAGGCGCGCTTAGCCTTTCTCTTCCTTTTTTTCTTTCCTGGGCGACCGACCGACATATTATAGATATTGTGTATTTAAATACGCTCGGACTTTTCCTTCAAAGAGCTTATAAAATTTTTAATCGTGCGGTCGAAGCACATTAATTCGAATATAACATTATAGTATAACAATTTTTAAACGATTATACCTACACGTTTGTTGAGGCTCTTTAATTACAATATTAACAAACTTACTAGTTCTATTTAAAAGTTAAATTTTGTTGAATTTGAGAAAAAACATCTCGTCGATTGTCGTTCAAATCGAGCTTTTAATTTTAAAATGTCTTAAAAACGATAATTATTTTATTGTATAAAATGGAAGCTGGTGGCTACATGAATTTATCGCTGAAATAATAAATAAACTGTGACCGTAAAATAACCCGCGGTATATAAGTTTCGTTAAAAATTACTGGAGAGAAATACATCTATGTCACGGAGATTACAAGGGGATTCGTGATTTTCGCTAAAAATGACGAGGCGCGCAACTGGATGACGTTTCGATGTTTACGAAAAAAGGTACGCTGTTTTTGCCGAATCGAGTCATCGATTTAATCGGATCGAATGTATGTGTGCGCGTGTAAGCGCGCGCGCTTCGCAACAGGAGGGGAGGGGGTGATGGACGCGCGATCCATCGTCTCTCATAAACAAGGACAGTCATGAATTTAGTATGTCGAACACGCGCTAATAAGGGCGCTATCGCTCGCGCTCGCGTTCTCCCTTGAAAATCCAGGGAATTTTCCGTCGCCGATCGGCCGAACCGTATGGATTACTCGGCTTGCACCCGTCGAGGCCACGGCAAGCTCTGCAATGTTTCAATACCTTGGTTGCTCTAATTAGCCTCGAGCACCTACTGGAGAATGCTGAGCACCAAAGCGCATTAATTAATTTTCCAAACTGACCTTTCCGATGATATGCTCCGATGCTTTAAAAAATTCGCTCTTTCTTTCCCCATTTCATCTTCGATCTATCGCACCTTTTTAAACTTCCCTTTACCTTTATTTTATTATTTTTATATTTCAATGTTTAATTTTTTTGAATAAAAATAGAGAGAGAGAGAGAGAGAGAAAGAGAGAGAGAAAATCTTATTGTAACATTGTGCTAATTTTTGAAACGCTAAGCAAATCTTTACGTAGAATAAAAATATTACACTCATATATATATATATATATATATATATATATATATATATATATATATATATGCGAAATATTATTTCTATTTATTGATAAAATATGTAAAAACTTTTAATAAATTAAAAAGAAACGTACTTTACTCGATGATTAAAATCAATTAAAACCATTGGACTTTATAAAAAATAGTGCGCGAAAACATTTCTAGATCACTTGTGTGTGAAGTGCAAGCGATGATCCTTCGTCGTGTGAACGGACAAAAATTCATTATAAAATATCTTGGAGGACAAAGTTTCTGTCCATGGTTACTATAATTAAAGCGTCCATTTTTTTATCCAGCGTCGTATTCTTTTATTCACATTGCCGACCATGCGGTAAAAGAATATTTCTTTATTATTAGAGAGTAATGAAATTCTCCCGACGTAGCATTTTTAAATGCACTTTTTAAGAAAATCAATATTTTTCTATTACAGCGTTGAAATAAGTCTTTTAAATTTGTAATATGTATATCTCATATGCAGTGCATAATTAAAAAATTATTAATCGAGATGCAAATTATTAAATAAAATACTTATCAAAGTTATATCCAAATTTGAAAGCTTTCTTTCATTTCTTTCGTCGCGAACCATTGAAACAGATATTTTTGTTTTATTTACCACGAAGCGATTAAATCTCCTGTAATCATTAAAACGCTCGCATTAATTTCTCCTTTTTCTGAATGGGCGCTTGGAACAATGGGCGATTCCTTATTTTTCGGTGTTTTCTCTAGTGTTTGCTTGTATAGCAGTGGGTGCCGGTCTTCTTTTTACAGTACCCTCGAGGTGACTATCGATCCGATTAATTCAAAGTCCTTTTGCAACGATACATCGACGTCGACGTCGTACGTTGTTCTCCCGTTTAAGTACTTGGCAAAGGGAAGCGGCGGTGATCCGTCGGAATCGAAACGGCAGGAGCGCTCAACCGTTCCCGCTATTTTCACTCTCCCCCACTCCCTGTCGACAGACGTACGCGTGTATAGACATATCTCCGGCCAGTCGGGGAGGTGGGAGGGACCAGAGGAGGACGGGAGACTTGACAATGCATAATTAAGGACGGCCGATCCCTTTAATCCCGCACTCCGCGTGTTTGCGTTTTCTCCCGCGTGAGTTCGAGTTCCGATGAGAGACGTGCGCCACCAGAGTCAGAGAGAGAGAGAGAGAGAGAGAGAGAGAGACAGAGACCTTTGACCTTTGCGTTCGTCGTCGACGTCGCATCGACGGAATCGATGAGAGCCTCCGTCTCTTTCTCCGCGCGTTCGCTTACGCGCGCGCGCTTGGCAGCGACGAGGGTGGGGTGGGTACGCGCGGACTGTTCATTGCTCTTGGTGTAACGAACTCGCGCGCGGGGAATGGGCAAAGCCTATCGTCTCGATGTCGACACAATTGGGGCCGAACTCGATCCGTTTGTCTGTATAACTCGTCGTCGACGTCGTCGGACTCGATCGCTTTTCCGCGCTGGAGCGGAGCTTTTCCCGCGTCGCAGTGCCGCATTGGGCTTGCGTCTGTCGCAGTCGTCGTGTTTCTCGTCGTCTCGTCCTTGTAGCCGTTTGGTTTGGACTTGGACGCACGTTTTCATTTAAACAGCCGAGTCCTCTACGACGACGCTATTTTAATCAGTTTAAATTGAAAAAATATTATCGTGCTTACATGGGCCGCCGATCGATCCTACACTTTCCTCTGACTTTTTTCTATAGCCAGGCCTCGCAGCTCTTTGCAAACGTGGAGAAAAAAAGAGTAAAGTTTTTTGTTTGATCTCATTGACCTTTAAATTCATGCGATGCCCCCTTAAAGGGAAAATTTACATTTCAAATGGTACAGGCAAACTGCCAGGCGTTTATACAGTTATCCTTGCCGTTTGTACAGTCATTGATTTTTTTTTTCACATTTTTACAAACTTTAAGGTTAATTCTGTAACTTATAAGTAGCTCGATCGTTTATTATATTGTAATTATAATTAATAAAAAAAACGCAATAAGTAAAAAAATAAATTTGTGAAATTAAAGCAAATACAATTGAAAAATTTTAATTTTCTGATTTTAAAAACATAAATACATTATAACGATAAAAAACAAAGATTTTTTTACTTATTACATGTTCCTAAAGGTACATTTTAATTTAATGATTAAAAAAAATTAAATAACCGATGTTTCTGAATAATAATTAAAATCTATTTAATCTATTTTATTGTTTGTCGGATGGAAATAATGAGCATATGGGAAGCAAAAAATTAATGGGCTGAAAATGTTTGCAGCAAGTACACATGCTTTATATAAGGGTTACGCTACACTGGCTCTGCGTGAATACAATCGTAGCGACTCGTGAGTATGACGTATACACGTGCACACGTGACTTGCACAGGCAGAAAATCGTGAAGACTCGTGGATGTAAACTCCTAGCAAGTTTAATGATATTAATTAAAACGCGTATCAATAATTGAATCTAAATTGAATTACATTCTAATCTGGGAGAGCTATCTTTTTATCCGCCGGAGCCTATTATACCGCGTGCAGTTACATTTTCTCTCTCTTTCTTTCGCTCGCCTTCCGGCTCTCTCTTTCTCTCTCTCTCTCTCTCTCTCTCTCTCTCTCTCTCCGTCTTTCCCACTCTCCTGCTCTCTTTTCCTCGGCGTTTTTCCACCGAATAAAGGTATTTCTTCGTCCTGCTTATTTTCGCTTTCTTCATTAATTACCCTCTGGGTTGCGAGTGAATAAGAGCGAATGGGGCCACACCAACGTGCGGGCGTTTAAAAAGAAAGGTAAAAGTTGAGAGGAACGAAGATGAAATACACCCGCGTGCGCGTGCCCTTATTACAATTTAATTGCACTCCCTTGTACTTGGAGAGAAAGGGGCGCAAGCGAAGTAAAGAGTTTATGAAAAAGAGCGAAACTAGTAGAACTGCATTCGCAGTCGTGCGTTCAGAAGGCAGCTAACCAACCTGGGGTAATTAGCGGTTGGCCGGCTACAGGTCCTGCGCGGGGCCAAGTGCCTTCAAGCGGGCCGTTGCGAGCTCGCCTATGTCGTAACGGATCGGAATAAAGCCTCTGCCGCCGCTGCTGCAACGCGGGCCTGGATTTAGCTGCGGACGTTCGACTCTCTCTCTCTCTCTCTCTTGCTCGCCTCGCTGGCAAACCAACGAGGAACTAATGAAATATGGGAAAGCTTTTAGCTTTTAGCCGAGCGTCTGATATCCGTTGTAGGGATATACAGAGAGAAAGAGAGAGAGAGAGAGAGAGAGAGAGAGAGAGAGAGAGAGAGGAACGAGGGTTGCGTACACCTCGTAACCTCCCCCCTTTAAAGCTGTCCTGGACTTTGAGCCTGACTCCAGCCACTGGCTGTGGCCTTAATTGATGCATCGCTTGACGCTAATCATGATAAACAATAAATAGATTTATAGCACAAAAGACTCGAAGCCAAATGCGTCGGTATTGTTGCGTGCCTGCGAGTTTGTAGCGCCGATAAAAAAATTCCGACGCTTCGCCAACGTCTACCGGTATACGGTGATCTCACTATCCCAAGTAATAAATTGACGAATTGATTTTTTTTAGGGGCTCACAAATACGAAGGTAGCCTTCAACTTTTAAAGATTATAGGCATTTTGTGATGGTGCACTCGGAGCTTTCACATTTATAATTTTTTTTTTCGATTTTTTTATGAAAATTGTTCAAATTCTATTTTTGGAGAATTTTTTATTTAGTATTTCTTGATGAAGAAATCGACGTAATCGGACTTTAAACATTTTATGTTCCTATTCATATTTTTCTCCAATTATAACGTAGTTTGACATTAAGTATTGTAGATTATATTATACATCTACTTAATAAGTAGATATTTAAATTTACACAATGCGATGGTATTTAATTGAAGTTGAAACGTGGATTGTTTAACGGTGGATAAAAAAGAGTTTTTTATTTTTAGGCGCTACGAAAATATCGGGGTAATGCTATTGCTTTTGCCAACATTTTATAAATGAAAGAGAAATGAAATTCGCGCACAGCAATGATGGGCGTATTATTGGTGCATTAAAACATTCGTAACGATGTAACTTTTCAATTTTCCTATCGGGCGAAAGACGCTGGAATAACTTGTGGGAGATCCTCTTTTCCATACAATATCATTCTTCGCGCAACTTTCCAAAAAGCTGCAAAGCGCGAGTTCAATCGAGCTTGAAGCGTCTTCACGGTTGAAAGGTGTTACTGCGAAAAGCGAGAAGAGCACCAGAGAGTAAGAGCGAGATAAAGAGCATTGCATGGAAAAAGAAAGAAGAATGGAGAAGGCGCAAGATAGAAGGCGAGGAAGGGATAGGAAAACGGTTCGGCTTGAATATTTCCAAGTAAACCCCCTCGACTCTTCTCTTTCGGCGAGGCATCGCGTCTCCTTTTCGCGCGCGCGTCTCTTTCTCTCTCCCCTAGTTCCATCGGCCCGGTTGCCGCCGCCACCGCTTCGGCTTCACAGGACCTCATCCCTTTTATCCCCGACGACGTCGAGTGCATTACCGTGTTCGGAACTTGATGTTTCACCTTAACCTATCAGATTTCCATCCCCTCTCGACCATGCTTACACGTCGCTCGCTAAAACGCAAGATTCTCCCATTACTTGCTACTTAACATAATGCTATATTAACATAAATTAGCCCAGTATTATTGTTTTATATTTTTTGTACCGAAATATTTTAAATATTTTAATATTTAAATATTATGAGGTGAAAACTATTATAAAAAAAATTTCTTTTCAATATATATATATATATATATATATATATATATATATATATATATTTAAATTCATTACTTATTAATTTCTATTTTTTTTTTTTTTTTTTTTTTTTTTTTTTTTTTTCTCCCTATACTTACGGAAGTTGAAAATCATATTATCAGATTGTAAATAGTTAGAATTTGTCTGTATTTAAAAATTAAAAAAAATAATTTTTAGTTTTTCAAAGAAAACTTTCGACACTACCAACAAGTCAAATTAAAAAGAAGAGAAAAAATACTATAATTACGAACGATGTTGCAATTTACACGGGAATTTGTTAAAATAAAAACAATGATATTTTATTCGCTGTAAATGACGTGAAAGATACGTTTGGGGGAAACAAACACTCGGGGAAGTGAACGATACCAAATTGTATGTGGAAAAAGAAGAAAAACTCACTAATTCAGCGGTGTTGTTATCGCCAAGCTTATCTTGCGTGTCCGTAATTGTAGGTATAGACAAGTGCCGGCTTTCTCTCTCTCTCTCTCTCTCTCTCTCTCTGTTGCTCAATTATTTATCGGTGGCTCGCGATGCCCGTAAGGATTTTTTGACCCTCGCCTATTTCTCCTCCCTCTTGCTTAACATCGATACAACAATAGCATATACGCGTTCACGTGTAGTTTATTATAAACGATGCCAATTACATTCGAATTATGCATGCGGCACATTAAGCCTGAAATTTGTTCTTATGCCGCCGGAAACCTTCGTGAACGAAGGAACTCCAAGGAGGTGAAAACGTGCGTGAAAACTTTTTCTCTCATGTACTACTCATTAATTACTTATTATTGTGGATCACATTGACGAAATTTGAATATTGATTTTTTAAATCAATCATATGAATTTAGTCACTAAAGCGATCTCATCGACGTAATTGATTACCTTTTTTTGACGTAAGCAATTTTTTTATAAATATAAATTCTTTTATAAAATTTTCAATAAAATAATCGTTTTAAATAAATTTTTATAAAAAAATTATCAATTTTTTTTCTGCAACATAAAATAAAAAATGATTGAAACAATGGTAAAAAATATTTGATAAAATTATTAATTTGTTAAATGGCACGCCGATAGAAGAATCAACTTGATTTAAGAAAAATAATTTTGCAAACCAACAAAATAATTTAAAAAAACAAGTACTTTCTTGAATCAAACTAATGTAATAACTCTTCTATCGGTGCACTTTTATAGTGCATTTATTATAATTTAAAAAATCTAGTCGATATTTAACGAAATATCTATAAGTATTATATCGTGAGCATTATTATTTTTCGATCAAAGAACTCGGACGAGAAGCCTTTTAATTTTTACTCGAAATAACAATGATTTTCCGAGGGTATGTGCGCAGCGGGAGGAGGAGAAAATGGGAGCTTAAGCGGTAAAGGAAGTAGTCGTACGGGAAATGCCTGCACGGGGGCGTTCTCGCACGATAATGCATCGGACCGCAGTAACTGCTTGGTACTTTTAATTTCGTATATACTTTTTATGCTCGAATGAATTTCGGATGTTAGCAAGCGCGAAAAACGCGCCTCGGCCGCCGTCGGGGGACGGTGGGTGGCTGGGGCCAAAAAGGTGGAGAAAAGGAGTAAAGGAGCGCGGTAGTCCCGTGCATTATTAGATTTATATCGGCGCGAGCTCTCTTCGGGCCCTCGAGACTTTTTTACCAGCTTGGCTCTTCCTATAAGCGCAACCTCAAAAGAATTTAATGAAAATACCGCGGCAGCCGAAGAGCGGAAAAGAGGGAAACGGGTGAGAAGGGGTCAGCGGGAAAAGTAGTTTTTCGCTCGCTCGCCCCCTTCCCCTTCTCTCGACCAATGGGAATACACATACGGTCCGGTTAAGTCGGCATCGGCATTCTTTCTTATTTTGCAGCAAAATTGAAAGGACCCTTATTGCGCGATAGTGCGTTACTCACCGGAATAAAATAAAACATAAAAACAAAAAAAAAAAAAAAAAGAAACTTAAAATTTTTATTCGTTATAAAACTTTCTTTTCGCTTTGGCGTTGATCCTATTTATTTGCAGTTGAAGAGTTTTATCACAGAGTGCTTCTCATTTAATAATGATATTTAATAAGTAAATATTGGTAATGAGATTTTAAACTGTTACGCTGAATTAAAATACCGATTTACTTATTATTATCGGCTTAAAAAAACATTATAAACGAAAATAACTTAAAGCAAAATAATTTTAAGTACGATACAAGGTCGATGATACATAAATTAATAAGCTCGAAGAAAGCGTTCGGTGCTTTATTCGTTGCAAATTGTATCCGTTGTTCAATACGTTTCTTGCTATAAAAAGAAAAGGCTATTTTGTTTTCCGTCATTATTATTTATTTATTTCCATGTTGAAAACTCTTCTTCAGACATTTGTCTAGTGATTCGGGCGCAAGCGCAGCTTCCAGTTAAGATTCGCGAACTGCGAGGGTTCGAAGGGGCGACGAAGAGGGCGACCTAGGGAGCGACGAAGGGGACGACGAAGAGAAAGAAGTAAGGAGGGTGGGCGGCTAGAGCAAGACAAGGTAAGGAGAACGAGAGCCGACGGTGGTTGTCGGGCCAATTAGGATTTGCTAACCCCTCGAATCCCCTCGGAGAGCGAGCGCCGATCGAGGCGCGGATCCACGGCGTAGATTGGATTGGTTAAGATTCGCGTGCAGTGACGTCAAAGCGCGGAGACCCGCTAATCCACTAGTGCGGCTATGATGAAGGACAAACGAGTTTCCAGGATGTTTCTTTCGATCTCCGATCCGACTGCTCAGGAGTGGTCAAGCCGCTAATGAACCTCGAAAAAAGATAATCGACATGGCGATTATCTTATTTTCAGATCGGCTTTTGTCTTACATCCGGATCTTTCGACTCGATTCGGCAGTTCATTCGTGGCGAAATTGCGATTTTCTTTTGCGACGCTCGACGCAAAGCGAGAGCGAGTTTGCGTCTTTTTGTTCGGTCGCGCGGTGCGTGGGCATACATCGATGATGTCGGCAAGGGAAGTGACGAGCATCGATCGCTTAGGAAAAATTCGCAGGTTACAAGGAAAGCCGAGCCGGGCGTGGAGGTTCGAGCCCCTGCTTTGAGCCACTGCTGCGCCCCCATTGGGCCGAGGGGCTCCTTAGCGACGGATTAGCGATTCATAGTACGCGTTCTTCCTGCGCCTTCGATTCGTGTGTACTCGGACATCGAATTTCGAGCCAGCGAATCGCGGTCGACAGTCTCGAGACAAGAAGACCAAAAGAGGAACGGACAAAGATGATAAATATATTAAAGATTAAATTTTCTTATTCAAAAAATAAATTATATTTAACGTTTGAAAAACTTTATGATTAATTTTTTTTCATTTTTCAATTTTTATAAAAATTGAATAAAGAAGCTTCGCTTAGAAAAATGTAGCAACAGACTCTGCGGTTCTTTTCGCTTAATAAATTTATATAGTAAAATATTGTAAATTTTTTTCAACGAGTAATTATTTGCAATTTTTTTAGTGAAAAACAATATTGTATAACTATTTACTTTTTTTTTTTCTTCATAATAATAACAAAAGCAAATTTTCAATTTGGAAAATTCCGTTTTCGATCAATGAAATTGAAGATCAAGATATTTCGATTTCTTACATTTTGCACGAATAAAATGCTTTTTACTATGAAAAATCGTTCTTTGAATTAATCTAGTAAACGGGGAACGTTGATATAATATATAACGAATATCTAAAAATAATGCCCGAAGGCAAACATTCGATTGAACATTGTCAGTCAGGTTTTGATGAAGACGTAAAAATAGTAGTTTTGGAAACGTCAAATAAAATTTGTTTGTTTGTTAACTCTACAATCGATGAAGCCTTCGTCCAATCAACAATGAAACAAGCTAGTTAGTACTGAAGTCAATGATCCTGAGCTAGAAAAAAATAAGAAAAATATATAGCCATAGGATAAAAACAATGGCCTCTTCTGTATCATCCTCGCCTTTCCCACCTCCTCTCTCATGTGCACGCACACACGCCTACGCACTACCGCACGAACGCACGCACGTGCATCCGTATAAAATAGAAATTGTTCAAGTTCCTGAGCGAAAACAACAAAAAATGTTAGCTTTTTTTGGCTTTTTGGAAAAGAAAACAATGAATCGAGCGTTTCGTCGAAGGGTTTCGCGCTCGCTAGCGTGTCTGCAGGGTGCGATGATTGTTTCATCGCGAACTCCGACTACGTCGAAAAATGAACGTAGGATAGACGAAGTGGGGATCAGAGGTCAGAGAACAAAAATGCCGTGGCAGCAGAAAACGCAAATTCTGTTGGATGAATTCGATGCGAGTGAAAGAGAGTAAGAGAGAAAGAGAGAAAGAGAGAAAGAGAGAAAGAGAGAAAGAGAGAAAGAGAGAGAGAGAGAGAGAGAGAGAGAGCGAGTTTTCGCAATTCCCGGCTGCTCGAGGGTTAATTTCCCGCATAGAGCCGCAATTCTATCAAACCTATTCTTTCAATCGGGAACAGTTAGGTAACTAATAATTGGTGAGAATCGATCGTAAAGGGGGTGAGGGTTCGGTTGAGTTGTTCGCTGCTGGCCCCCGGAGAGCCGACGGCCGCGAGCGACGAGAGAGAAGGTAGAAAGCGAGAGTGAGACGGTAAAAGGCGTGCATATACGTATGTGTAGTACGGGCCGTACTGTCCATACGTATGTATGTAGATATACCATATACAGTATGTATAATGTAGATGGAATGAAGCACGCCGGCATCGTGGTCTCGGCTTGCTCGTCACCCTGTCGCGGGCATTTTGCATTAACGTATTGCTCTGCGACTTGGCTTTCCCTGAACCGCGATAAAAAGTGCATCTACGGAAAAATAAATTTACGCGAGGATCAGTCTGATTCGCCTTATCCGATTTGCCGCTAACAAAATAATTTTATTCGATCCTATTCTTTTCTGTTTTCTCGACATTCCCTTTTTTCCTTTCGATCACTTTGCGTTAATAGATTAATCGAGGACTTTTTGCTTCAGCCTTATTCATTGATCAGACCTCATGTAAAAATAGACTGATGAATAGTGCAGATTATCGAAACTGTCGAAAAATATTAACGACTGGGCGTTGATCTCATATTAAATTTAGTTATGAATGAGACAAAAATTTTTAAAATGTTTCAAAATCTTTTATTACTTATTCATAAAATTAGAGTCAAAACATAGCATCAGTTATAATGAAAATATAATTTATATAATAACATAATATATATATATATATATATATATATATATATATATATATATATATAATAAATTTTATGTTTTCATTTTTTGATATATTACAAATTATTGTTGACGAGTTATATTGATTAGATAATATAAATAACTTTTATAACTTCATATATGCATTAAACATATTGCTTGTTCTTTTTTCTCTTCTTTTCTTTTTAGCTAAATTTAAAAAATTAAACTGAAAAGAACGTTAGTATTAAGCCGATTATTGGTCAATTTTTTATATGGAATATGTTATAACGCAGGCCAAAACTGCATAGTATAAAAAGCGTGTAATTTTAGCCGCTTAGCATAGTTTATAAGGCTTGAAATATCTCGGGATTGATTAAAATGCGCACACGCATACCGAAATATCTCCTTGACGCGGCATCACCATATTCGTTAACTATAAGCGTCGCGTATAGCTGACGCAAATAAGATGTACAGACAAGTCAAAATGCCGTTGCGACGCTTTCGGGCGCAAAAGAACGAATGGGAACGGCGGAGTAAAAGGGAGAAAGAAAGAGAGAGAGAGAGAGAGAGAGAGAGAGAGAGAGAGAGAGAGAGAGAGAGAGAGAGAGAGAGAAAGGGAGAGAGAGAAGTGGGGGGGGGGGGGGGGAAGGAAAGAGAGGGGAAGGGGGAGAGAGAGCGAGAAAGAGCGAGTCGAGCAAAAGGGAGTCGGCGTTTTGCTCACACAGACCTTAATGAGGAGGACTCACTCTTTCCCCCGGGGGGTTATCGATAACGAAGCCCTGTTCCCTCGCTCCTCTAGCCTCTTCGCCATCCACTTTCTAGCTCTCGCACCAATCACACGCAAATTATTACTATCGACCATCCTTCCCTTTTCGACCCCTCGCTAAATGCGTACGTACGCACGCGTGTGCGCGACCCATGGAAGTGTATACATGTACGTATAGGTTTACGCACACGTCGACGACGAGAGCCGCGGCTATTGTGGGAACGATAGAAAGCTGCTGTTCACGGACGAGCAAAGCCGATGTGTGCATCTTATGACCATAATGCTTGCGTTATTAAATTTTCAAATAATTTTTTTTCCGTCTCCGTGAGTTTATCGCTCTCTTAAATGCGCTCTTATTTCGAACGGCATAAGACTGGTCCATTTTTTCTAATTTTATCGTATACGTAATAAGAAATTGCGCATAGAAGTCTTTTATTCTTAAAATGATTATTATTCTTGTACAAACAGATATTTTCTATTTAATCGCTCGATGCGTTCTTTTAATTGTATTAATTACAAAAACAGGACCTTAAACATTGTATTTTATTTTTAATTTTTTTAATTTTTTTTTTTTTTTTTTTTTTTTTTTTTGTATATAGCGAAAGATCATTTATTAATTAGACGTGCTATATACACAAACAACGAGCAATGAATTAATTTTTTTTTAAATATTTGTACGACCGCTATCGGTTGTAATTTTAAAATTTATTATTTATTTGGTGTTACAGTTACGTAAAAAAATCTAAAAAGAATACTGCGTATCGTTGATTTTGAATATTTGACAAAAAAAGAAATTTATTTGGCGGCAACGAGAGGCGGTGTTCGCAAAAGTTATCGTAGCAGTCCCGGGGTATTTACTCGAGTGGTACTCGTAACGCGTTCTCGAGGAATTAGCATGTGGCTAACAAGAAGTTCTCCCCGAGGTTTCAAAAGCACCAAAAAGCGAAAGAAAAAAAAAGAATAAGAAAAAGAGAGAGAGAGGAGAGAGGGGAGAAACAGAGAGAGAGAGAGAGAGAGAAGCAGTGATGAGAAGGGCATGTGGAGAAAGGGAGAATAAAAGAGTAAGTATTCTCCGGTAGTGCAGCAAAATAGAAGGGTCGTAGCGAGAGGGCCGCGCATAATCATCCCCATGCAAGTCTTTCCCTATGTTCCTTTTCCTTCTTCCCACTTGCGGCGGCTCGACCTCAACGACGTCTCGTGCGTCTTTCGATTCTCGGCTTTTATGCGCCTTATGATACACGACGTACGTATAGCGCTTCGCGTCCAATTAGAAGTTTCGCGATTGTACGCAAGCTCGGCCGCCCGTTTTACTGGCTGTTCCGTCATCCTGTCGATGTTTCCTCCGTCGATTTCTTGGAGCGCTTTTTCACTTGCCTCGAGAACCTCTGATAATATGCGAACAATCAAAATTATTAACATTTCACGAAATCCTCTTTCTAAGGTCCCTCTTTACTTTCTTCATTTCCTTTTTCTCGGATTTTCATGTAATTAATAATTTATTTTCATTTCGTAATATTTACGAAATATACGACAACTTATGCACAAAATATTTATTAATAAACGATATTCAAGCAATATAATAAGTATACACGAGCTTTTATTTAAAAAGGCTGAAATACAAAGTATTGAAAAATTCGATTATCTAGAAATAATATTTTGTAAAATGTTTCTTTCATCATTTATAGCAGTAAACAAAATTTTGAAGACTCAAGAAGAATCAAAATAATTGTAATCGCATAAAATTCTTACCTCCTTCGTTTTCAATGTTATTTCCATCCGGGAATACCGACTGTGTAATCGATACTGGGAATACGTGAATATTGGTTGCCTCGTTAAAATAATGCGGCCTATCTTCTCGCAATTATTCCTTTTTGAAAAGCAAGGGGAACATAATTATAACAGATAGCTGCGTACTTCTTATCGAGAAAGTGGTACGCAAATTGTGGAAAATTGCGAATGTGAAAACAATATATTTGCAGCTTAAAAGTAAATCATAAGTAAAATAAATGTAGCTACATAAATAAGAATAATTCACCAGATCGTGCGTTAATTTTTATGAAAATTAAACTAGTTGAATGAAAAATTGGACCAATAATAATCGACCACTAAGTTTGTTTAAACTGACGAAGTATATCCGAATTAGAGCCAATAAGTGATCAGTTGGCATTAAAAATAAGAGGGTGATAAAAACGCGAGTTTATTACCTGCCTCCCCCTATCCCCATTTCTCTCATAAAAGCATTCTTGGCCACAAAGGCGCTTTCATCCGGCGCACTCGTGTAGCTCGGTCGGTAATGCAGTGGGCTAACAAGCGTAATGTTCATTAAATCGCCAAGTCGGGCCGGCTAGCGGCAGCCACGGCTAGCGACTTATATATGCGGATGCGAGTGAATGGCGAAAGGGCTGGCAGGGCAAGGGGAGCGAGAATAAGGGGGCAGGCAGCCGAGAGAGGAAAACGACCAGCGGAAGAGAGACGAAGAGAGTGACGAAGAGAGAGAGAGAGAGAGAGAGAGAGAGAGAGTGAGAGAGAAAGAGAGAGAAGGAGAAAGAGTGACTAGCAGGTTACCTCGGCAGCCTAACACAGCGCCGCTGGCCCGGCAAGTGCGCGGCCCGTAAAGGGACATATTATTACGTTATGCCAGTTCGTTAGCCAGACAGTAATTATCCCGACGTGCAGACCTCCTCTCTTATACCGCTCTCCCTGTCTCTCTCTCTCTCTTTCTCTCGCTTGCTCTCTCGCTCGCTCGGTCTCTCATCTCGTTTTCTCCGTCGCGTGCTCACCACGCTCTCGGATAGAGAGCTGCCTCAACTCAGGCGCGTGTCCACACGGAAGGAAAGTTAATGCCTTGTCATTGTCGTCGTCGTTGTCGTCGTCGTCTCTCTCTCTTTCTCTCTCTCTCTCTCTCTCTCTCTCTCTCTCTCTTTCTCTTTCACTTTCTTTTGCTCTCATTTCAACCCAGGTACTTTCGTCTTGCACACATTTTTCTTATCTATTCTGCCAGAATGTAACTGAGAATTTTATTATTGTTTTCTTTCTTTAAATTATTCTACCGCTGATTCGTTCTCTTTTACAAAAACATTGAATACTCATTTTATTTTACTTATCATTATATACTTTTCTCAATTATACTTCTTTATTTTGAAAGTGTACGTATTAATAGCAAAAATTATTGGAATGTATGTCATAGTTAGTAAATTAATAACACGCTAGCAGTTTCTTGACAATAATTAATTTCATCATGAAATAGTTGATGCATACATGTGAGAGAAATTTCAAAAATTATAAAACAAGGAGTAGAGTATCATAGATGATATTCGTTAAAATTTCAAACTCATTTAATCGTTAAATTAATTAAAATAATTTTGATTGGAAAAATGCTTTTTTCGATAAAAAATGCGTGAAAGATTAACATATTTTTTTTTATAAAAAAAAATAATAATTCAATCAAATCGTAAAATGTATCGTTAGATTAACGGGAAATGGCGAGTTGATACTTCGATGTCCGAATAAACTCGTCTGTAACCACTAATGCAGAGGGCATTGATAATTTCAACGAACGCGATACATTGTACTCGTATATAGACTGCGCGCATAAAATCCTTTTAATTAGTTAGTGTTATAAGTATAAATTCGTAAAAAAAAAAAGAAATTAGAAAAAGGGCGGAGAGAGCAGAGAAAAAAAAGAGAAACGGTAAAAAGGATATAAGCAGTACAAAGAAGGTAAAGGAATTTCCGCGCCGTGATCCAGCAAGTTAAATGTATACGTATGGAAAAAGATGCGCAGAAAACTTAAAACGAACTGCGCCTTTAGTCGCAACAAGCGGCGCAAGGAAGAAAATCAGTCCCATGTAAAACCTCCGCACCCTTCTACCCTCTCGAAGCAGTACCGCTCGGAGTAGCGGTATAGCCAGGATAACGATGTCCAGTTTCTCGATTCTCTTCTTCCCTTCCTTACGTTCTTTCTCAGCCCTTGTTATTCCCGTTGAAGGAAAGAAACGCCAGGGTATTTTTCAAACAATGTCCACCGTTATAATTTGCTTGGATGGTTGCCTCGCATAACCGATATATAGGAGAGTGAGTGAGAGAGAGAGAGAGAGAGAGAGAGAGAGAGAGAGAGAGAAAGTGGTTGGCTATTCCTTAAGAGGCACGACGGAAGGGAGGAAGACAGGCAGGCTGGTAAGAAAACACCGAAGGACGGGAAGTATAAAGCCCATTCTAAGAGGAGATGCGCAGTGCGGCTCTGTTCGTTTTTCCGGTCCGGCTCTCGTTCTTGCGATTCCCGCTACTCCCAGAATATCAAGAAGTATTTTTATTAAATGCAGTCCCTCGCGAGCAGTTATAGATATATACATATACTCTACCGTCCCTTATTCCGGAATCTTTTTCCTTATCATTTTTTCGTCCTTTTCTCTTTTCTCTCTCTCTCTCTCTCTGCCTCCTTCTTCTTTCTTGTTGTTTCTTTTTCTCTCTATTTTTTTTTTTGTGTTTTTTTTTTTTTTTTTTTTTTTTAGTTTTTAATCGTGCAACGGTTATATAAAATATTTGAGCAGTATAAGCAATCATAGACATTTTAATCGCAAATCTTGCTATTTTATTTACGTATAAAAATAAATATAATATGATTCTCAATTTCATATTTTTCTATGGTCTTAACAAATTTTTAAGTAAAATTAATTGAAATTGATATAAGGTTTCGTGATGAGAAATAATAGTTATATATCTTAGTTAAGCATTACCAAGCTGTAGTCAAGCTCAGTTAGTGTCACTCCTTATTTTCTGATGGTAATATCTTTTACATTATTTTTACAAACCGTTATAACAATTTGTATATTATAATAATTTATATTTTACTTTTCACTTTCTAAATGACTGAAAAGAAAAGAGTCATTAAAAGTGGTATACTTAAGCCAATAGTACGTTTAAAATTTGCAATTATTAACGGTACTTCATTTACACACAAGCGTTTCTTTCTGGCACTGTCGTGCAATTTGCATGAAGCCATTTTACGAATATTTTTCATTTTCTCAAAGGAGCCTGAAAATCTTCAACAAATGCTAATACAATTATAACTTTACTAAAAAAAAATGCTATAGGTCAGATGTTGTTGGAACAAGAAAAAAGCGAGAGAAAGAGAGAGAGAGAGAGAGAGAGAGAAAAAAGAGAGAGAAAAAAGAGAGAGAAAAGAGAGAGAAAAGAGATATCAAGTTTCAGGACAATGGTGTTAAATAATAACCGGTACTTGGAATGTTAATAAGCAAGCAAGCGGCGACGAGAGCGCGGAACAACCCGACGGGGCAAGCTCGCGAAACGTTGGCTCGACACGAAAGCCGTGCCGCCACGAGCTGTCGGCCATTAGGTGCACGCCACGAGGCAGTACAAAAAACATTAGGAGAGCGAGTGTCGACGAATAAATCTGTCCGTCCCCCGAGGGCGCTTGCTTGATTTCGGCCGTAGATTCGCCGTCGATCGGCTCTTTGCCGCGCTCGAGGCAGCGCGCTCTAATGCACGGCAATCGCGCGGCGGCGTTCTAGCCGGTCCTTAAACTGCGTGCGGCGCACCTGAATAATACAGAAGCGAGCATAAATTTTCGGCTCTTTTCGTTTATCACATTTTTTTATTCACGTGCCTTTCTCTTTATACGAGACGCACTCCTGCCGTCTCCTTTTTTATTATTGCGAGTCGAGCGAGTCGAGCGAGTCGAGCGAGTCGAGCGAGTCGATATATGCATAGACGCCCTCGTAGGTACCCGCATAATTGTCTTTGTCATGCGATGTAATTGTGGTATTGAATTATTAATGAGCGTCTGATGGGCAGAGCAATTTAACGTTTGCTCCGCGCGGCGACGAGCGGACGACGATTCGCGTGTATGTACAGGGCGCACATCGAAGTCGGGGGCTGAAAAAGAACCGACTGCCGCGATGCGCTCGTCGGCAAGTTTTCAGACGATATTTATTCCAGGCACTTGCGGCGGCTGTGTGCGGCGCTCGCGAACGAGATTAAATTTTTATCGCGCGTTTTATCACTTGCAGCCACTGTGACCCAGTGTTACACAAAATATTGTCCAGCTCGATAAATAATTCTTCAGCTAGCAGCCTGATAAAATGCGTTAGATGCACGTATAACGCAAAATTAATTATTTCGAATTGATAAAGTTATTCGACCGGCGGTAAAACAAAGTTTTATTGTTACTTTTATTTAAAAATTATTACGTAATTGGCATTTTATCGCTATTATCATTATGCAATCGTTTTGAAAATTTCTACAATATTTAAAATTTATTTTGTAGCAAGTTCATCGTAGATACACGCGTCGCGTAGAAACACGTTTTGTAAGCGCCCGATGAATTGTACTGTTATATATAACAAAATTTTGTTCATATGATTTAAATAAGACAAATTTTTCCATTCTCATTTTTTTAAAAAGAAAATTGTGTACGATCACTCTGCCTTCTATTACAATATGTGTGTATATATATATATATATATATATATATATATATATATATATATATATATATATATAGAAGACGGACGGCAAGACGGAGATGTTGAGTAAAAAGAAAAATTCGTTTAGTTTATCGTGTAATTATTGGAAAGAAACTTACATAGGACCTAGCCGCGTACAAGTATCGACCTGTCAGTTAAGGCTAGACTTGAGTGAATGTAGTGCGACGAAAATTCCATTATTTACGAAAAAACATTCATTTTTCAAGATTATTAAATTATGTGTACATTTTTTTTCATCCGCTTAGGCCAGGTAAAACAGATAATATAGAATAGTAAAGTTTCAAAAAAAACAAGAATTTTCTATCGAACATTCTATTTTTGAGTCAAGTTTTCACGAACGCTTAAAACTTTAATAATTGTAGTTTCTAATTAATTTAAGTCTGATTACAAAATTGCTAAAATTTAAAAATATTTGAGTATTAAATCATGCAGTCGCTTTAATAAAAATAGCAAAGTAATAAAGTTGAATATATTTAAAATATATTTTAGCTTAGACATATATAAAGAATATATTCGAAATTTAAATTTTCATTTAATTTTAGAATCGTTTGCAGAGTTTAATTTTATTAATTTTTCATTTCTTCGTTAGCTTTTTGCGCACTGTAAATAATTTATTAAAGATGCTAATACCATATGTGTGGTAGTTTTAAATTCCAATAGCTTTAATAAATACGTGTCTATAAAAAAAAAAAAAAAATTAACTGTAATTTAAGTAAAACGCTTTTCCAAGAAATATGTGAAAGATTTATGAAGAAAAAGTTAACTTTATAAACTTAAAGAAGCTATTAATTGAGTAAAAATAAAAAAGACAAATTTGTGTATATACATATATAAATAATAAATGGCGATAAAGTGAACCGAGATAATGCGCACAGAGGGCGCATCATTCGATGAAATGCTTTAAGGTTTTACAGGTAAAAAAGAAGGGGGAGAAAGGCTGGGGCGAGGGAGCGATCAAACAATCGTTACCGCGGGACGGCTCGACCGAGCTTGCTTTCTTCTTTCCATCTCTCTCCATCTCACGACTCGTCGTCGACGGTGCGCGCGGGTCTCCCTCGGGGCAGCAGCTAAGGGGTTGTTAGCTGACCGTGTAACAGGCCTCAGCGGGACCGACAGGAGCGGCGGCAGCGGTAGCAACAACGTTGGCCGCTCCTGACCGGCGGCGTCGAGGCTTGGTTTGCCGCCCTTCAGCTAGTGGCATCGACTCGCGCGCTCTTTGCCGCTACCCCTAGGAACGTTTAGTCCTGAATCCCACGTGTCTCTCTTTCTCTCTCTCTCTCTCTCTCTCTCTCTCTCTCTCCGACATCGCTTCTCGACCGCGCAAATATTTTACCAGTATTAGCGTCGCTCCTTCTCAAGCCCACGTGCGCATATTTAGCTGCTTGGTCGCACTATCTCTTCTTCCTTTATCTCTCTCTCTCTCTCTCTCTCTGTCTCTCTCTCTCTCTTTATATGGTTACGCTATTTCTACTTATTTGGAGGAAGGACTTTATGCTTCGATGGAAATTACGTGCAAATACTAGAATTTTACTTCTTGCTTGCTTCAGTCTCCTTGCTCTTCGTACATTTCGTTCCCTTTGCATTTTTTAGCGATTGTATAAAATGATTTTTTTGGGTTCTGTTTTACTTTAAATATTATATAATTTTGAGAATGCAACATTTTTTTTTTTTTTTTTTTTTTTTTTTTTTTTTTTTTTTTTTAATTTAATAAAACGTTATGTATCTGAATTTTAGTAATGATCTATCGAGCTTAATATTTGAAAAGATCGAAAAATTTTTCGATAAAATGTACTTCTTAATATTAAAGACGAAAGGTAAACATTAATTTAATAATGATGTCGATAATTTTTTATGGTTGGAAAGAATGAAAAAAAGTAGGAATAGGAGAAAGAAAGAATAAGCAAAGAAAAAGGTAATAAAGAAAAACGTAAGCGTGTCGAAGAAGCTGTCGAGCAGCTCGCTTGGGGAGGCAATGCAGCCAGCGCAGGATCCCTCTAAAGAAAAGTAGGAGGTGAAGGGGGAGGAAGGAGAGGAGGAGGAAGAAGAGGCAGCGGGTGTACCTGCAGGATACGAATAAGAGGAGGTTCGCGTGAATCCGAGCGACGATCTCGCTTCGTTATCTTCTTCCCAAGGGCAAGGCTCGCATACGCGGGCGCGTGCGAGTCGACGTGTACCGTCGCATGCGGGGCCCGCGCTAACAGGTTATATTTGCGTACTCGTAATGGGGCAAGTTGGACTGTAGACCGGGAACGTATCAAAGGAGGAGAGGCAAGAGGGCCGAGCAGGGAGAGGGAACGAAGATATGTCGCTGTAAAATTAGTTCAATAAAGGAACACCCACGGCCCTGGCGCCCTAACGATACACGCGAGGCAACGAGTCGCGCGAACTTGCGCGCGACTAGGGCCGCTTGCCGTCGTCATACTTCTCGCCGTTGAGAATTTTCCTACCTCTCACGCGAACGATGGATCATTGTGCGATGTCTTTATCTGCCCCTGCTTTCTATCTCTCTCCCTCACCTTCTCTCTCTCTCTCGCTCTCTCTCCATTATACACGCAACGATGAAATTTCCCAAAGATTTCTAATTTGTTTTCGATCCAGCCTTCAAATCTTTGCAACTAAATTATTCTTTCAAATTATGACGAATTACACGTAACTGAACCGCATGTCTAAATATAGAAATATCAAATGTACGCGGGAGGATAAAGTTAACGGGTTACCCCCACTTGCGACTTTGAAAAAATCGATTTTTTGTTAATTGCATTTTTTTGAAGTATAAGTATCTGAGAATATGACCTGGAAATTTCAAGTCGATTCGAACAAAATTGACTGAGATATGAGCGTTTAAAGAGAAGAATCCGTTGTGTAAACAGCCGGCAATTAAAACTTTAAACGCGTTTTTCTCGAAATGGCATTTTTGAAGTCGGTGACCAAGATTACTCAAACACTAATAAACCGATCTTTTTGAAATTTTGCAGGCTTATTTAATACATAAAAATGTAGTTTTTAATCGTTTGATTTTTTGTTTTAAAAAAAAATGGCCGTTTTATAGCCAAAAAACAGCCGTTTTTTTTCGTTAAAATCAAATCATTAACTTTGACTGCCCGCCATTTTGTGAAAAATGAATATTTTTTTAAATCCTCCCATTAAAGACTAGTTTATATTTATATTTAACTAAATCTATCCACATTTTTTGTTTCAAATGATCCACTTTGCCGCAATGTTGGTCACCGCAAACCGTATAAATAAAAACACTATTTCATTGGCGGCCATTTGCCACTTAATAATGTAATATTTTGCAATAAAAAAATTACTGAAAGTTCTTCAAGATGTATTATTTAAGATGATATAATAATCGTTTAAAAAAGTTTTGTAGTTTTCTTTAAAAAAATTCATGAAAAAGGCCTTTTTTGTTGAGCTACAAGTGGGGGTAACCCCTTAAGTAAAAGTTGTAAATTTCAGTATTTTTGAGCTGTTTAAAAATAATTATTTTGATAAATTACCGGAAAGATTAATATTAATTAAATTGACAAATTACCTAATTTTTCTTCATAGTTATTATAAAATTAAATATTATTTAATGAAAATGTATATTAAAAAAATAACTTTCGAATTAGAATGTTAATGTTATTTTCGAGTTGGTTTCTATTACTGCTGAATAAATTGAAGAAACTCGAAAGAATTAAGATGCAAAAAATTTGAGAACATCTTTTTGTAATGTAGCGTATATCCGAGATATCCTCGTTTACAAAGTGTAATATCTTGTCAGGTGCATCTTTACGCATAATTAGTGGCTCGCGTTTGTAAACGCGCGCCGACTAACGCATGCGTGCGCACAGAAATTATTTAAATGTTTCACGCACTAGTAATTTTCAATACGGGGTTTTTCTTTTCCTCTATCTCTTTCACAGTCCTTCTGCGGCTTTCTCACTCGCTCCACAGGCTGCGAATCCGAGACTTGTTAAGTCGGAATATTTCATACGCATACAGTATATGAGCGCGAGCGCCGGCTCTCGCTTAAGTGTCCGTCTAACGAGCGTCTTAATGAGAGCGAGAGAAGGAGAGAAAGAGAAGCTCGACGAGAACTGAGAGAGGGAGGGAGAGGGAGAAAGAGAGAGAGAGAGAGAGAGAGAGAGAGAGAAAGAGAGAAAGAGAGTAGGAGAGAAAGATGTCCTTATTTCGCGGCTGTGAATCCCCTTCTTTAGCGGGGATTTTACTAATAAACCGGGGTGAGGGAATCTCACTCGCTCTCTCTTTCTCTCTTACTCTCGTATGTCTCTGGTTTAACGACGCGACGTCCCCGTCGAATTCATCCATCAGTGCCGCTGGGAGTTGCCAAAAATGCACGTGCTGCGGTACCATCGTAATCGCTTGAGTTCTCGGCGCTTTCGTTTCGTTGAATATGCAACTTAGCTTACCGACACCTCGGAGCGTCGCTCTCACTTTTTTCAATGCGCACGAGCTTTAAATTGTAATTTGCTTGACTTTTACCGTGAAAACGACGCGTACTTGTTAATCGATGCCGACGCTTTCTAAATATTAATTATCGGGATTTTCTAAATCGCCATTTCAGAAAACTTGAAATCGCGTTTCGTGTCCTAATACATGTCGCTGTGACAGCCTGTGGAAACTTTAGAATCGTCGATCTAAAATAATTTTCTGAGTGGTTCAAAATTTGTTGTGGTTTTCAAATTCTTTGTCTGTGTGTTGCTATAACTTTTTATTATGATTTTTTTTATGAACGAGAATCTCGCAATTTTTATTTAAATTTTTGAGATCCATAGCGAGTCCGGTTTCAAAACGCGATTGTTCGTTTTCTTCCCCGCCTTCCTCCCCCCTCTCTCGCAGTCTCTTATTGCGTTGGCAATTTGGTCTGAGGCATCCGGAATCACCTGTTCATTCTGTATGCAGATTATGTCTCGTTACGGCGAGATATAAAGCAATCAAGTGCTCTGTAGAAGTTCATTGTGTATAGTGAACCTGTCCGCAGCTGTTGCACTCGTGCTATTCGATCCTATGTGTATGTATCGAAGTAACCGTCTAGTATTCGATCCTAATCATTCGTTGGCGTGTTTGTATTTAACACTGCTATAGGCTTTGATTATATGCTTAATTTTTATTCTTACAATCTCATAAATTGATAAATAAATAATATTCGACAAACTTGATTTTTTAAAACATCCTCTGAATTCTTTTGATGCATATATACTATGTATATGTTAAGATTAGAGGTGGTTTAAATAAATAAACTATATTATTTATTATTAATTATAATTAAGTATTACATAATTGTAGCTGTGCGGAGTTCTACTCTATACGGCGTCTTGCGATAAACTAAACCAAAAACGAGCTCTATGTTTACTATATTATATATACCATGCAGCATACACTGTATAGAATAAATGTATTCATATACCTAACACGCCTCCTTACATTTATACTATACTTACAAAATTCAATTTTTCAGAATCATACATCATACAATTTATTACAAAATTCAAAATTCAGATCAAGTTCAGCTTTTCACGAAGATATTCAAATTTTTCTCTACCTAATGACTTTGTAAATACATCAGCAATATTATCATTTGACTCGACCTTTATTACATCAATAATATTTTCTTTTATACTTTCATAGACATAATGATAGTGAACTTCAATATGCTTCGAATTCTTTGTAAAATTACCGTATTTCGCAATGCTTATTGCACCGGAATTGTCTTCATAAATTTTAATAGGTTTTATACATTTAATTTCGAATAATTTTAATAACTCTCTTACAAATTTTATTTCACTTATGGCTTCTGATAAAGCAACATACTCAGCAAATGTCGAAGCTTTTGTAACAGATTTTTGCTTTCTTGATTTCCAGTATATTACATTACCAAATAATCGTATTACATATCCCGTCGTTGACCTTCGATCTATATTATCGCCAGCCCAATCGGCATCAACGTAACAGTCAAGAATTTCAATATTATTGTCACCTCTATAGGTCAAACTTAAATCCTTTGTTAAATATAAATACTTTAAAATTCTCAAAGCATATTTAAAATGAGTTTCGGTATAGCAATTTTGAAATCTACTTAAATAATTTACGGCGAAACTTATGTCAGGTCTTGTAGCTGAACTTATATATAATAAAGCACCAATCAAATTTCTATATTTGATATTCTTTTCGCAATTATCAGATTTTTCTATTTTTAAATTTACCTCCATAGGAGTATTATACATTTTACTATTTTCCAAGTTATATTTTCTTACTAATGATTCAATATACTCAGTCTGATTTAATTTCATTATTTTATTAGAAACATCATACTTAACTGTAATCCCAACATATTCTTGTACTTTTCCAAGGTCTTTCATTTTAAATCTTTCTGACAATAATTTCTTAATCTTATTTATCATATCTTTATTTTTTCCACATATTAATAAATCATCAACATAAATTAATAAATAAATTGTATCTTTTTCATTTTTAAGAATATATAAACAACAATCTAAAATATTTTTCTCAAAACCTAAACTTAATAGAAATTTATCGAGACATTCATACCAAGCTCTCGGACTTTCTTTCAAACCATATAGGGCTTTAATTAATTTACAAACTCTATTAGTACCATCCTCATAACCCTTTGGTTGATGTACATAAACTTCAGATGTGACTTTACCATTTAAAAAGGCTGTTTCTACGTCCATCTGTTCTATCATCAGGCCCATTCTACAACAATAAGATAACAAAATCTTTAAGGTTTGAATTTTTGCTACCGGAGAATATATATCATCAATTTGATCTCTTTGTTGAAAGCCCCTTACTACTAACCTAGCTTTATAAGTACCGTTATTCTTTTTGTTATATACCCATTTAACATCAATTACCTTTTTATTTTCAACTTTTTCAATTAATTCCCAAGTTTTGTTTATTTTTAGACTTT
The DNA here is from genome assembly GCA_949987625.1 of Chalcis sispes. Taxonomy (NCBI): domain Eukaryota; kingdom Metazoa; phylum Arthropoda; class Insecta; order Hymenoptera; family Chalcididae; genus Chalcis; species Chalcis sispes. The sequence continues at coordinate 244,797 of OX465097.1, forward strand.
CAATTTCTTTATTCATAGCAATTTTCCACTTTTTACTATCATTTGAATTCACCGCCTCCTCAAATGTATTAGGAGTATCAATGTTACAAAAATTTACATAAACATTATTATTACAAGCTTTATATTCATCATATCTATTAGGAGCACTTCTGATTCTTTGTGATCGTCTTACAGTCAATTCATCTTTTTTACTCTCAACTTTTGCATCTTCATTCACACTTTTAAAACTATCGTTAAATACTTCATCGTCCGAGCTGTCCTCGTTATTTATTTCATTTTTTATATTATCACGGTAAGACCTTTTTTCACAAGAAATACTATCATCATTTTCCGAATCCGAATCACTTAGTCCAATTAATTTTACTTCTTTTTCAACAATATCAACGTGTCTAGCAACAATTATTTTATTATCAAGTAATACACGGTAACCATTCTCACTGTAACCGACTAATATTCCCATTTCGGCTTTTCTATCCCATTTTGTACTTCTTTTTTGTTCCGGTTTTCTGACAAAGACTTTACTACCGTACAACCGTAAATTCGTAACATCCGGTCTTTTCCCGAAAAATATTTCATAGGGCGTTTTCTTCTCAATTGTGTTTGTTAACGTACGATTTTTTAAATAAGTTGCTGCGCAAACTATTTCCGGCCAATATTTTTTATGAATTTGAGCTTCTTTTAATAAGCAACGTGATATATCCATAATTGTTCGATTAAACCGTTCCGCAACTCCGTTTAATTCATGAACATAAGGAGGGCATGGAGAAATCACAATACCCTTTTTTTTAATAAACTTATAAAGATCACGATTCAAATATTCTTTTCCATTATCGCATCGTAAAAATTTTATTCGCTTGCCCGTCAAATTTTCACATTCATTCACATACTCTATAAAACAATCACAAACTTCAGCTTTTGATTTCATTGTGTAAATTCTCGATATTTTACTATAATCATCCGTAAACGAAATAAAATATTTTTCCCCTTTAAATCCTATCGTTTGAAAGGGTCCACAAACATCAGTATGAACTATCTCTAAAATTTCTTTAGCTCTATATCTGTTATTTTTAAACGGAATATTATGCATCTTATTTTCGATACAAACTTTACACTTCATATATTCACCATTAATTTCTCCTGGCATACCTTTTAATAATTTATTTTTACACAAAATTTCTAAATAACCAAAATTAACATGGCCCAATAAACGATGCCATTTTTCTTTTAAATTCATATTATCAACATTTTTATTCGCAATATTTACTAATAAATTATCTAAATTCAATTTACTTTTCATATGATATAAATTATTAATCTTAAATGCAATTGCTGTTAAACTAGCAAATTTATTATAAATTTTAGAAATTTTACCTTCAGAAACAATCTTATTTTTATCTGTAATTTTACTGTAACTTATTAGATTTGAATGCATATCTTTCGCATAAAAAACATTTTTCATATCAACTTTAGTTTTCTTTCCATAAACATCAAAATAACTTACTACATTTCCAATTTTCGTAGCTTTTACAATTCTATTGTCCCCCAAATAAACATTTATAGGTTCTTTTAAATTAGTATAATTTTTAAAATATTTATCATTCTTTATAATGTGGTCCGTACAACCACTATCTAAAATCCATTTTATTTCACACATATTTTTATCCTTATTATTTACCTCGCTTATATACGCAATACTATGTTCAACCTTTGTAATCCAAGCATTGTTTTCTTCTTTTTTCTGCTGCTGCTTATTTGTATAATGCGTACTCGCACCGCTCTGTCCACGGAAGTTGCCACGTCCACTGACGTACCTTCCTCTCCAGGCGCCTTGCCGTCCTCGTGATAATGAACACCACGGTGAATTTGTCGTTGTCGATTTTCCGCCATTTTTGCACTCTCGTTGAACATGCTCAATTTCTCCACATTGATAACACGTGGGCTTTCGTCGATCCTTATCCGCCATGAATGAACTCGACCTATTGCGAATATTTTCTTCTTTTTGACTCTTCATTTCGACCATTTGAATTTTATTTTTTATGTAGTCAGCAGTCTGATCTTCAATTTTTAACGTGTCTATTAAGTCGCCTATATAACTATACGACTCTGGCAGTGTATTTAACATGTAATTTAACTTTTCCTTTTCAGTCACTGTAGCACCCGCACTTTTCAATTCATTAACATATCTTTCAAAATCACCAAAAAAGGTTGCAGAATCATTATAATTTCTTAATTTCAATTTTTCTAGTTTATTTCGGCATATTATTTGCAGTGCCGTCGACTCTTTCAAATATAAGTTATCGAGTTTCTTTATAATTTCTAACGCCGTTGTTTGATTTTCAATAAATTCAAATTGCCTGTCTGATATAGCACTATATATATAATTCACTGCTTTTAAATCTTTTACAGTCCATTCTTCTTCTTTTTCACTTTCTAATTTTTCTCGCTTTATAACATCATCACATTTTTTTAACTTTAAATACACAGTTAGGCGTTTCTTCCAAATTTTATAATTTTCACCATCGAACACTGGCAATTTTATATCACACTTATCATCTACCATTTTGTATCGCGGCACGTTCTCGAATTTTGTAACCATTCAAAGATACGGCACTCTATTATGATGCTATTATTTATTAAAAAAAACGGTAATACTTTTTAATTTAAACCACGCTCTGCTACCATGTTAAGATTAGAGGTGGTTTAAATAAATAAACTATATTATTTATTATTAATTATAATTAAGTATTACATAATTGTAGCTGTGCGGAGTTCTACTCTATACGGCGTCTTGCGATAAACTAAACCAAAAACGAGCTCTATGTTTACTATATTATATATACCATGCAGCATACACTGTATAGAATAAATGTATTCATATACCTAACAGTATACATACTTAAAGTTTAAAGGTTTTTTTTTTTTTTTTTTTTTTTTTTTTTTAATAACAATATTTTACTTTTGTAATACATATGGGATATTCTACGTCAAATGGATCACTGGTACCCTCAAAATTTGGTTTCATTAATCACGCCAAATAAAAGTGAAAATTGTTCTTTTTGGCACGTTCTTTCGAAAAAGAATGTGGTATTTTGAAAAATTTAGTATGGCGACCGGAAGCCGGAGAAAAATCGGATGTCCAGCAAAAAAAGCTAAGAATAATAAAAGTAATAATAAAAATTCGCAATCGATCGAATCGCATTTTGCTCAAATTATAGCTGATGGACGTCCCTAAAAAGCTCTGTGTGTGTGTGTGTGTATTCACTTAAGCTCAATAAATTTTATCTATTAAATTTAGATAAATACCTACTTAATGCCTCTATTAATATTTAAATTATTTATTTTACATCAACAAATGTAAAGCATTAAAAATTGTAACTTTTTATATTCATATAAATCAAGTAAAAATAATAATGATTGTCAGAAGTGAAGCAAAAGATGTGATATTAAGATAAGAGATTTATTAGATTCTGACATTTCTAATTTTTTTTTTTTATTAAAATTATAAATAAAAAGTAAAATATTTTATTGGTTGAAATAAGCAGCTGTTATGGTTTTACAATATATTTTTGTAATTAGCAAATCAGAGCATTTGATTTTATTTCGATTTCGTACTTTATACAGCAATTTTATTTTTTCTTTCATTTCCTGTAGCATGAGAAGTCAACGTTATATCGAGACAGTTAAAAGAAAAAAAAGTAGAACGGATCAAAAAAAGCAACTCGTATTCAAAGAAACTGTCAAACGAGCATCAGATTCCAAGCAATAACAGTGTAAATATACGCATGGAATGTTACTTACAGGTTTTTCGCCTAAAATTTCGCTCAATGTAGCCTCTCACATGTAACATATATGGCTGTGAAAAATTAAATGCTACTTATTCCGCCGGTTCGAACGGGCACGCTTGGCTTTTGCGACCCCTAGCGCGTGATCTCGAGATAACGAATTGACTCCTTCTTTTCTTTCGCTCTTAATGCCAGATATGTCTTCCTTGCAGAAAATACGCATTCCAACAAAAGATGCGGACCTTACCGGTAAGAGATGGTAAAAGAAATAAGAAATTTTTCGACGATTGTAAAGGCAAAATGGAACAAAACGCAAAGCTCCATCTTTCAAAAAAGGTTTGGAATTATAATAAGAACAAGTTTATTTCACGATACATTTCATTTAAAACTCTTAATTTTTATTAATTTTAATGCAATCCCCTGTGTCAATAATTGAATTATGATTGTTTAATAATGATGATTAAATATATTAAGCTTTAAAAAAAATAATTGTTATCGTTTTAAAAGCAAAAAGAAAAAAAAAAAAAAAAAAAAACAGCCTGAAAATGTGGATGAAATGACAGCCAACCAAAATTGTTTAAATAAATATTTTCTAGAGATTTTAATAATCTTACGTAAAAGATGATTAAAAAAAATGTAGGATAAAAATCAACGATAAAAAAAGGAGTATAAAAAATGCTCGACGGCGGAATGACTAGAAAAGAGTCAGGGCATCAAGAAGAGGTCGTCAGCCTCGTTTTTTCATGGGAGGAAAGAAAACAGAATTAAACAGGAGCTTGGAAGAAAAATAAGCGGATGCAGAAGGGAAAACGGGAGGAGGGGAAGAAAAGAAGTGAATCGTAGATCGAAGAATGAAGCGGAAAAGAAATAAGAGTCAGAACGTCGAAGGAATGGCAATACGAGGAGGGACTGCGTGCTTACGGTGCGTTTAACGACATAACTAGCGTCAATGTACGAGTATAACTCGATATAACGCGGCCATTAGAAAGTGTCGGTGTTTACCCGATAACCCCCGCGTAGCCGGTGCTCGCGCTCGCGCTTGTCCTATCTTTGAGGCAAGTGGCGAAGAAGAAAAGGAGGAGGAGAAGGAGGAGGAGAAGGAGCAGCAGCAGAGGAGCGAGCGAGAGAAAAAACCGAAAGTTGATTAGCGAACGACCTGAATGATTTATGAGAAGGTGATAGACAGTCTGCAAGGTGTAGTATCGAGCGTGAGGCTAGAAAAAATAAACGCGCGTAGCTTTATTTATATATACGTACATGTTTATATATACATGGGAAAGTTAACGATATGCACGCGCGCGCGCATGTGTGTGTGTGTGTGTGTGCGTGTGTGTGCGTGCGTGCGTGTGTGTGTAAGCGAAAAGCACACCTATAAACTATGAGAGATTAACGCAGCGGTATTGCTTTTGAACGATGGAAATCACGATTCTTTGCGGCATATAGTTTTTAAGATAATTGAACAGCCTATATGTGAATGCGAGGTGAAAAGTAAAGCAGTACGGTTGGTTAAAGCTGTCGCTAAATGAAAATATTGAAGTACTTGGTAAAATATTTCATTTTTTTTTCTTTCTTTTTTTTTTTTTTTTTTTTTTCTATTAATTATTAGTACAAAGTGATTAATGACTCGCTCTGGACGCTTGATTTATTTCCTCTAATCTTTAATCTTTGCTTAATTTTTCATTTTACTCGTATTTCAACTACATATAAATGCAGTAGAAATGCTGCGCAATTATGCAAAATTTATCGATTCTTCATAATAGTATAGGTTTATTTTTATTAACAGTATCACTCGCTTTTTGTTTGTCTTTATTGACATCGTAATTTTCTATTAATTAATCCGATAATGAGACAGTAATTAAAAGGACGTTTTATGGAACCTTGCACGTTTATCGCGATCTCGCCATGCTGTATAAGAACATTTGTCCTTTTCCTCTATACCTACATACTAATAGTATTTAAAGGATATATTAGAAAAACAGGAAAATACAACGTTTTGATAATTTTGAGAAAAAATTAAAATAGAAAAGGTTTCTTAGCTGCGTATAACCATGGTGATTAAAGTACATATAAGTTTATGACTAAATTAATCAAAGATAAACCTGTACATTCTGCTGTGATTCGTATACATAGTTCCAAGTTATCAAATATTTATCGTTTGGTTCGATGGGAGAAAAAATTTTAAATTAAAAACAATTAGAGTAAATTTTTCACCAACCAGTTTATTCGTGCTCAAAATTGTACCTAATTCGATATTTTTGTTTTTATTTATCTTTGTTAATCTGAAAATAACATCAAATTTATCATTTTGCTTGATATGAAAGCAAAAATTGAAAAAATAAATATTCTTTACACAAATAATATACATAATTATATTTTTAATAATTAACAGAGGTTTCTTTTTGAGAAAGCTAAATCACTGCTTTAACTTTGGTTTATTTTCACTTAGCCGAGATATCATTAGTGGTATAAAAAGGGCGAGGGAAAAGAGAAATAAGAAAGTTTTCTTAAAATTGTATGTTAATTAATTTTAGTTCGCTTCTACGAATACAATCATTATTTCTATTCGCGTTGACAGAATTGCTCGTCGGTTATAAAATCAACTCTTTGAAGTATCTGAATTTAATATTTCATTATCTTTGCTAATGACAATCAGTTTAAGGTCTCCATCTCTCTCTCTCTCTCTCTCTCTCTCTCTCTCTCTCTCTCTCTCTACCTCTCCCTCTCTCAGAACTTATTTTTTCATGAAGTAGCTTTCGACATCAGAGACGGAATAATAAGGGCTGAATTTTTACTCAAGAATAGCGTTATGAGCTTACGACGTCGTCGCGAGAATATTTAAACGTCCTGGGTACGCGTCTAAAGCTATATAACGGTATAAAATTTATGATAATTGCTGGCTGATTTTATCCTTGTCTATGTACAATCATATAAGTCTTTGCAAAATTTATTATTTTATCTCGTCAAGGTGAATCTCGAATTAGCAATATTATATGTTTTCAATGCAATTGGCGAAATATAAATAACTCTGCGGGAAAAATCTTTGTAAATCGCAAGATCTAAAAGAAGTAAAAGCAAGTGGGTAAAAGATAAATCTTTTAAAGCCTCATCTCGGTCGACAGCTCCTTTGGTTTTGCTTGTTACACAGCTGCGGAAAGGGAAAGGGCGAGAGAGCGGGCGGAAAAAAGAGAGGCAGGGAAAGAATGAAAGAGAGAGAGAGAGAGAGAGAGAGAGAGAAAGAGAGAGAGAGATAGAGAGAGAGAGAGAGAGCGGCTCTCGACGGCAGTCGTCCGGCACACGTCATCAGGGGGCTAATTTAATCAAACGGGGGCTTTTGTTTTAAGTACCGTTAACGAGTGTTTATTTTAAAATCCTCTGGGCTAATTGACCGCAAGCTCCTTCTGACCGGCGGTTCAGCGGCTGCTGTCGCGGTACCGGAGCTGCAGTGCGCCTCCGTACATGCGTATATGTATGTATATATAGTATATGTAGGTTCTGGCGGCCGGCAAAAATAAATAAACGAACGCCGGACGAGGGCGCGCACAAATGACCGGCTTAGAGTCGCTACCGCTTATTTAATAATGCCTCGGCCTTTCTCTCTCGCTTATTTCCTATCCCTGTCTCCTTCTTTCCTTCTCTTATTCGCGTGCGTTTACATGTGTGAAGTTGTAAGCGCAGCCCGCGTGGAAAGGCAAAATCGCGCATAGTCGTGTGTCTCATCCCTTCGTCGCGCACATGACCACCTTAATCCTATTATATCGGCTTGAAGCTACCGTTGCTGCTGCTGCTGCTTCTTCTTCTTCTTCTTCTTCTTCTTTTCTCGTACGCGGGCGCGCTCGCTGCACTGCTATCTCTTTATTCTGCTCGATACAGTTGTATCATTATTATCTTGAAACGTCACCATCAAAAATAAATATTATTTTAATTATATACTTACTGCCTGCACTTTATATTCAACATTTAACATTATATTACAACTATATTCGTATCTAATATTGTACCAACTATGTCTGCAAAAAAATTTTGTTTTTAAATTTATCTCGTATCATAAGGATTCCAGATTCTAATTAGCGATAAAAAAAATACATGTCTTAACACGTTTTACCAGTTGTGATAAAAAAAGGACGTTTTGTCAATGTTCGATATAGTTTCATGTTATCATTGGAGAGTAGTTGTTTTTTAGAAAGCAAAAAATTAGGCCGTAGATTCCGGTATGAAAAGAGATTTTCTTACACCGTGTTTACTTTTAGCTCAGCGGCAAGAGGCAATAAAGAATAAACTAATGTTTTTTTACCCTCTACTTGATATTAACTTTCACTCAAATTTCTATGACTGCAGATGAGAAAGCTGCGCGTGTGATCGTGTGTTATAATTTTAAAGTTAAGGCATTTTAAAAATGAATGAAAATTATTTTAAAACTTTATATAAAGATAAAATTATTTATTTCGCTTAGTCATTAAATTACGTTTATTATAGCAAGGCTGACTATTTCATTTTCACAAGTATCAATATTGAGCCTCTATTATTCAGAATAATTAAGCCTAGAATAATTTCCTTTTCTCATAGCAAGATTTCCTTTAAGTCGGATCTTAATTTAAGTAAGAATCTAACTAATATATAAATCGATAATTATCATGATCATTATCATGTACATCATCATCATGTACATCATCATCATCATCATCATCATCATCATCATTATTATTATTTTGAACGAGATATAAGTAAAAATGTATAATTTAATTTATTTTTTCGAGCAGCATTTTGAAAAATAGAAATTGCTCGAGCGAAAACATTTTCGAGCAGTCGACTTTGCTGAGAATCATTGTGTCGGTAGAACGAGTCATAAGCTAATAGATACGTGGTTTATTAATTTGTGATAACAGCGTCTATATTTAAGTAACATTTATATCAGTGCAAGCAAAAACTGAGATGTGTCACAAGTCATCGTATACGATTCAACGTTAAAGACGACGTGATTTAACAATTTTTGTTTCCGTTATTAATCATAGCTCAAGATCGCCTTATTTCGATGCCGAAATATGTATATATAAATATATATTTTTATATGTTTATATTTATACGTTATAAAATATGTATATATATATATGTATATTTTTTTTTTTTTCTCATACCTAGCTATGTTCAATTACATTGATCAAATGTATCAAAAAGCTAGAATGCGTTAAATTGCAATTCTCGTTTTACTTTCATGAGTATGCGGCTTCAGGTCGATAGATTTTCAAACCAGGTATCGACGGCAAAATTTAAAATTAATTATATCCTGAGATAGCTATAGACAGTTTCATCACCTAGATTATTTGAAATACAGCAAAAATATCTGACCATTGCTTTTACTTGCAGAATTTAAAATTATTCATCGGTTAATATTTTTGTATATTATTTTTAAATTAATGAAAAAAAAAATAATTCTAATCGAATCATTGAAGATTTTAATTATGAATAGAAATATATTATCGTTTCAATACATTATTTAGTGAAATTAATATTATGCGATGATAATAATTTTATCATTAAAAAAGCAATCCGTTACTCTTGCTAAGAAATTTTTAGTAAGTACTTTGCTGTCAGAAATTGTGAGTGAAAAAGCGCTTACTTAAAATTCCCATGAAATATCCAAGATTTTTATAAATTTATATAAAGAATTTTTTAACACAACGTTTTTTTTATAGAATATAATCATAAGAAGTCACTATTTTGCGGGACACGAATCTCATATCAATGCGAATGTTCCGTACAGGTGTAACACGAGAGAGAGAGAGAGAGAGAGAGAGGGAGGGAGAGGGAGAGTGATACGACTGTCCAGTCAACGCACGCAAACGAATTTCGCGAGAGAAAAAAGAAAAAGAGGAATTATGAGCGGTTCGGCGGCGAACACACACTTGGCAAGGGACAGGAGATACTGGTCTTGAAGAACCAGAGAGAGAGAGAGAGAAAAAAAGAGAGAGAGAGAGTTAGAGAAGGAGAGAGAGGGAGACTGGTTTTCGCAAGTAGGAAGGAGAGAGCGCGAGAGTAAAAGCAGGCGCCGGTTATAAGGCGATCCTGTTTCTTGGAGATTCTCAGTTTGTTATGCATTTCACGTGGTCGTTACACACCCAGAGAACTGGGGCAGTTTCATCGCCAGCGTTGACTTCGCAGCCTTCGACGTTAACCTCCTGGACATGCCTCCATCCAAGCGTAACGAAGCAAGAGTGTAACTCATTTTGGCATAAGTCCTTCTAGTTTGCATACGATATAGTGTTGTGATTCAATTGCGAGATCCTATCAAGTGATACGAACAATGAAAATACCCTTCTTTACCTCGAATTTATTCCAGCCTCTGTGCGCCCTCATTGTGTTAGTTATTTGTGATACTTCGGAAGGTTTATTTTTTCACTTGTAAGTATATCAATAATTTCATATTTTTTTCATAATAAAATTCCAAGTGATAATTAATAGAAAGTTTAATAATCGTCAAAATATTTATTCCATACTTATTATTTGACCTTATATATTATCATTATATATATATATATATATATATATATATAATATAGCACGAACTCTTGAACTTTCTTTTGCTGATTTTTATACTTAAACTTTCTCAAACGTTTTTACTGCTTTTAAATTTTGCTTAATAAATTTATTAAAAAAATATATTATTTGTGCATTGCTACTATATAAAAATCGTGATATTTTATTCAAATTTTCATGAAAATCGTTTATCGAATAAAAAAAATGATAAATTTTTGAATGAAACTATTTGTAAAGAAGAGGTAGTAATTCTTTTTTTTCTCTTACCTGTAGATGATGAATATTTTATTATAAATATTGTCGTTAGCTTTATTAATTTGAAAAATATTACAAACTATTTATAAATAGAGGGTTTTACAAAAACTTGAAATTTATTTAACAAAATAGTAAAATTTATTTTAACGAAGTAGTAAACATCTTTAGATGTTATACTTATGACAAGCTAATAATACCGACTGTATTATTTATTTAAAAATGGTGGTTCGTTTGACAAAGTAAACGTAAGTTACTTCTTAAAAAACGTTATACTAATTCGATTAATTTTTCAAACACGTTAATAGAATTTTAGGATGTAGAGCACGCTAGAGAGAATATTTTTAGTCGATGAGTAGAAGCGATGCGGATATATACATATATAAATAAATAAATAAATAAATAAATATGTATATATATATATATATATATATATATATATATATATATATATATATATATATATATATGTGTGTGTGTGTGTGTGTATATAGATACACCGGCAGAGATAGATACGGAGAGAGGTAGCGGGCGGCACGTTGTGGCTGACAAACCAAGCTTCATAATTGACCGGGAATTATGTTCCGGGGATTATAAATTATTTGTTCTATATGCGGCTGCCGGGGCTGATTTTGTTGCTGCTAATGGTGAATTAATTTTCGAACAGGCTCATCGCCGCACCACCGGTTTACCACGCCATTTATCGGAGGATTAAATCGCGTTCTCTCTATCATCGTGAGAGAGTAAGAGAAAGTTAAAGAGAGGGAACGCAAGAGAGAGAGAGAGAGAGAGAGAGTGAGAGAGAAGGAGAGGGGGGGAGATGGACCGGGGGTTAGAAAGGGAGGTAGAGGAAAACAGACAAAGATGGAGATGCGTTATCATCTTCTCATCTATAACTCCTAATTTTCCGGATCGTTCGACGCTGAGTTTTTTTTCGCGACTAGCCGCTACTGTAGCGCCCGAGTCCGAGAAACTCATGCAATCTTATCTTCAAAGATTCTTGCAATGTTAATATTTAAGTTTTAATAAATTATCCGACTCCGAGCAATGTCGCTTCGTTGCTGTGATGGCCAACTATCGATTGAAGGAAAGATTAAGTTTTTTTATAACGTTTCTTAAATAACAATCGGCTTTGCGCGCAAAAATTTACCAACGGGACTTGCTTTTTGGCGCATAATCTTTGTTTTAGTCAATCGCCCCATTATGAAAAATCAATTATTCCATTTGCTTTGACAATAAAAAGATTTATTAAAATTGTTATTTATAAAATAGTTATTAGTTAAATACCGTTTAACGAGAAACATCAACCTAGACGCTACTAGTTTTGGGACGTTTTTTAAAATTGTGAATGATACATTATTAAGAGATAATTTAAAATTTTGAGTAAAATCAATTGTAAGCTAATTTTCATATTTTTATTTTCAGTTAAATTAAAAACAAACTTAAACTAGTTAAAAAAATAAAATTAAAAATAGTTAGATTTTCAATATAAATTGAAAAAAAAAAAAAAATAAATAAATAAATAAATAAAATTGAAAAATTGGCAGATTAATTAAACAATCAACAAATATCAAGATTTAGATAAGGAATAGGTTTAACGTAAGGTGACTTTATCACTTAAATTTTTATTTATATCAAATTTAAATAAAAAATTTCATGCATACAAGTATACCTGTTATTTTATCGTTTTTTTGATCGTTAAAAATTATTTTGCACAGGGCTCTGGATAAGTTTCCTTTTTACACATTAATATTCGGTAATTATCGGTCTTTTATTGCGAAACAACGATGCTAAACGCTTAATAAAATATTATTCAGTTTCAAAACTTATGAAGTCCAAAATTTTTTTCTCAACACAATTAAGAGTTCCACAATTGGAACGTTGACGATATAACTTACGATGTAAATAATAAAAATTTTAAGAAAAGATCTATTCTTTTTTACTTTTTTGGTTAATTGTGATTGTGATTTTTAAAGTTTAACAATGATGAAGGATGTATCGTAAACTACTCGTCTTGAAAAGCTAAATTTAAAAAAAAATCTTAACATTTTTAATATATTGCTAAACGAATAGAATAGATCCGCTAGGTCTATTTATTTGTTTGATCTTGATTAATGACGATTACTATTATTGAAGCCATCTACATTCAATCAAGAAAGATCTTTAACGATGAAATATTTTTTTTCGCAGTCCCAAGAGAGCGCTGATGAACTTTCTCGAATCGTTGGGCGGCAAGAAACAAGCAAATCCGATCCATCATTATCACATGCACTACTATCCAATTCCGTTGATTCTACCGACGACCGCACCGCCGTCGCCAAAGATAGAGATCGACTTGTCTGCGCTGCAGAGGTACGCATTGTTCTCCTGGCCTGAATAATTCTTTAATTATTTTTACCCTTATTTTCAATGTATCCAATGACAATTTTATTTTGTTTACCATTTTTTCTTTTATCTTTCATACGCGCTATCTTTGACGCGCATAAAAATGAAACGTTTCATGAGTTTGTTTTATAGCCACGGCCATCTTTCGAGTATGGGATGGACAAGTCAGGATTATAACAAGGCATACGATTCAGAAATCCTCGTTCCTCCGCTGCAGCTGGAAACACCGAGTTGGCCTTCGCCGCTTCCGAAATTGTGGCCCGATTCCGCACCTGTCCAACAAAAATCTTGGGCGTGGGATAACAACAAAATCTTCGGTGAGTTGTTCTAAATAAACGACTCATGAAAAATGATTTAAATAATTGTTCGACTGACACGAACGATTCATTATTATTATTATTAACGCTCACCCGATAAATACAAAGATAAAGATAAAGTTTCGGCCATTTGAAATTTAACTTATTTTTATAAAGATGGCTGTCTTTTGACATTTATTATTTTTATGTTGTTTTTATTAGAAACAACGGATCAAATGTATAAAGAAGCCAAACCTCCGGGAGTTTTGCTTCAAGTTCCTTTAAAGCAACAGATCCTTTTTTATCAGCCACCAGCCAAAGATAAGTCAAGCTTATTGTCGATACTTTTTAAGAAAATAAGAAGGCTCAACGATGCATTGTTTCATCCCGAGGAGGACAGTGTTGAAGATAGCGACAACAAGCCACGCATCACTAATTCACTGACTTATTCTGCGGCCTAAATTTTATTTGTTTCTTTGTGTGTATGTGTGCGTGTTTTTTTTTTTTTTACGTTTGTATATTTAAATATTATCGTAATTATTCAACTTGAAATGCAAAAATGAAATATTTCGTAGAAAGTTTTTTAGTGCGCAAGATATAAAATTTTATTTTTTCTTCTCGTTATAATTATTCGTTATGATATTTTTTGAAATTGTAGCTGGGCATTTATTGAGAGTGTACGAGCAGATTTAATTATTCGAATTAGGTAGGTCGGATTTTATAGTTGTAACAACTAAAATCACATTCCTGCAAATCATTAAAATAAAGTTCACGATTTTACGCAGAAGGCATTTAAAACATTTAACAGGTATTTGCATAATTGGATATAAATGTGTAAAATATACAGGACGCACAAAGTAATCAGCAGTCCTTTCTTTTCAGCGTATTATTTTTCTTGTCAACGTCTCTTCTCTCTCTCTCTCTCTCTCTCTCTCTCTCTCTCTCTCTCTCTTACACACACACAAACACACCATATCTCGCATCACATTTAGAAACGAACGTTTAACCCGAGCATTGAAAAAACAAATAGTCAAAGTGAAAGACAATTTCTGTATAGACGCGTCGGAGCTTTGTGCGCAAGTCTAACGAGGTTGCCGTTCGATTATTACTGAGTGTGTCGTTCAAAATATGTTCTAACGTTTCGATTAGTCCCGCGCATAATTGCGACTCATGCGCGAGTAAGATGCTTTCCTTGAAAGATAGTACCATTGCTACATGCTCGCGAGTTTATGCGCATAAATCTGACCGCGAAAGTGACGTATGCACCGTGAGGTGCCTGCGTGTCATGTTCTCGCATGACTTATTCTTGCTTTCACGTGTAATCATTACACGCGCGTTACCTGCTTCTCGTCGTATGTTTTGTCGTCGTTCGAGAACGTTGATTAAGATTAATTGGAAAATATTACACTACGCTCGTCCGTCCAGCTCTCTGAGAGAGGAAGGGAGGGAGGGAGAGAGAGAGAGAGAGAGAGAGAGAGAGAGAGAGACAGGGAAATTGTAATTTATACTTGAGCGAAATAAGGTTAAAGTCACGCTGTACCGTTAAATGTCAAGACTAAAATTTGTCGAGACTAAAATAGAAAACTGTGAAGTAGTGCCACTTGAAGAATTTTACCGATAGTAGTCAAGAAACGATGGCAAACATTACAAATGCGTGTCCCCGCACTTTACTATTATTTAGGATCTTTTCTCCAAGATCGACAAATAATATAACATTTTATTAATTCAAAGTAAATTATAGACAATGTTAATTTTATAAATAATTCTTTTTATAAAAGATAATAATCTAGAGGTCGTTAAAAATAGACGTTTATAGTATATGCACAAATTTAAACATATCTCGACAACTCGAAATATTTTTTCGAAACTCGACAACAGGCTTAAAAATATTTAAAAGCAATAACATATTAACTGGTGCAATATATTAAATTTTAAACGGACACATGTAATATGTAAACTTTTAACATCAAAATGTACAAATAAAAAATTTGTTTCAGAGAAATTATTAAGGTTATTGTGTGGCGGATTGTAATTTAAACACCGCGAAAATCGCGTGTTCGAAAGTAAAGTACAGCGCAAGGGATGGAAGAGAACGCGACATAAATATGGTGCAAGCATGGTTATTTAAGGAGCCATTATATTTTTATGGAGCGGATGACGTATTGCCTCCTACGATACAGGGAGAAGTATGCACGAACAACCAGCGTGTCGCGAGACATCGAACTAACGCGCAGCAATTCCTCGGAATACCTTTATAAAGCGCTGGAGAAATATCTTTGATATGATTTCTTCCGCGTAGCTTCTTTCCGGACAAATCCGTAATATTTTTTCTGTAGTCCAAGAATAAAAAAAAATGCGCTTAGGAAGTTCTACGGCACGGAAGAATTTGAAAACAAATTATTTCTTCAATACGTTTATTTAATTAAAAACTTTATATTATTTTTAAACTGTATTTATAATATATATATATATATATATATATATATATATATATATATATATATATATATATTTTTTTTATTTTTATTATTATTATTATTATTATTATTATATTAAAGACATCACTTGCACTAAAAGATTTTGAAAAAGACAATTTTATAAGACAGATGTTTTAGATTATTATAAAAAATATTTGGGATCCAAAGTCCATAACTAGTTGTTCATGATTTTTGTAAACCAGAGAATAAATATTATTCGATATAAGCGCGCGCTAACAGTCACGAGCAAAGAAATTTCAGCATATTTCACAAAAGTTCCACAAAAATCATCGAGAATGGAAGTGAGTGCAAGTGGGAAAAATGTGCGCGGGGAAAAATAACACGCGCCTCGAGTCGTATCGAGGAAGCAGTAACCGAAAGCACGCGAGCCCCGATGCCGCGAATTTCGCGGCTTTATATAGACGACGACGTCGACGACGACGACTACCGCGTGTGCAGTACCGAGCCGCGCAGTTGTAGGCGCTCGTTAAAATTGAAGCCGCAATTGACAGTGATTGTGACGAGGAGGCACTCCTGGCTGGCCCGTAATTGACAAGACAGCCTGTTGTACTCTCTCTCTCTCTCTCTCTCTCTCTCTCTCTCTCTCTTTCTCTGTCTACCATTTTCACTTTTTACGGCACTCACAGTAGAGCAAATTCCAGAGCACGTGCGAGTTGCTTCGAGTGCGCATAGTGCGCCGCGAGCAATCTATACGCGAAGATACAAATTTTCTTACCCTTCGCATAAAATATCTTGTGGGATTCTTCTCTTTGTCGTTAGTTTTTATCTTTGCACTCGTGTCTCGTTAAAGTTTCACTCTTCCGTAACGATTTGTTGTTTATGAAAACTCGCGTGCGCTGTTCGGTTTCGCGTTTAATAAGAAAATGAAATAATAATGAAAAAAAAAAAAAAAAAAAAAATAATAATAATAATAATAATAATAATAATAATAATAAAAAAAAAAAAAAAAAAAAAAAAAAAAAAAAAAAAAAAAAAGAAAAGATTGGTGAAAGAGGCTTTAAAAATTATTATCATGGACATTTTTTAATTGAAAATAATCTTAAATTTGTCCATATTATACATCTATGTATAATATATGAAAGAAAAAAGTTAACAGAGCATCTTCCATTTTTTACGTTTGCCAAATTTTAATTTAACACCTTCTTATAAAAATTTGTTCGACGTTTTTCTATTAAAAATTGCAAGCTCCTTAAGCATAGACAAGCTATCTATCGATAACGTGTCTAATTTTTTTTTTTATCCTTGCTTTTGATCGTCCTAATAATAACAGTAGTAATTGTAGCTGTTGGCATAAATTTCTCTTTTTTGCGCATACATTATTCACGATGTCGCAGATTTACGCACGATGTTCCACTGTTATGTTCGGAAAACACACAGTGTCGAACCGCAATGCTCTCACGGCGGTCGGGCCATATACACATATTATAATACCGTGCGTCGAGGAGAAAGATAAAGGTACAGGACGCGCGCGCTCAATCCATCTCGAAGGAATAATAAGTTATGAGTCGTCGTAAAAATTTATTAACTAACGATTACTACGCGGTCCAGCCCTAGTCTTATATATAAAGCTGGCGTAGTTAAAGGCAAAATCGGCGTAACGTACCTTTCACGCTCTGGAAAAAAGGAGCGTCGCGAGTTTTGGAAAAAGCAGGCGTTAACGCGACAAAGAGGAATAAAAGGGCCGAGAAGGAAGGAAGTTGCGGAGGAAAGAAGTTAAATTTTGGGGGGTCGCGCGAGGGACGTCGCTAGGCGCGTGAATATTGACGATGGCTGCGCGCGATGAGGTTTACCGCAGAGTATCTCGTAAATCAGCGTTGGCTAAGAAAGTCTCGCTTTTAAGTTGGTGCACGCGTTGGCTTTCCTTTGTTCGATAGCTCTGATGTGCTAGGCTTCCTCACCTCTGCGCGTATATGCGCATCGATCGAAATTCCGTAACTGCGACTTGGCCTTTACAGTCCTTTTGGCAGTAGTACTGTAAAAATATATTTTTAATTTTTTTTGTCACTGCTTCGCAGACTGCGAGCGAGCTGCGAAATGCGCCGTAAAGTTTTGGCGAGCCCGTCGCTCCGCTCATATACGTGCTCGCGCCCGCGCGCGTATACGTGTCTTCGCATCTACATATGTATTCATATATCTATGTATTCATGTATATGTGCACATATACGGAGAGATGTATGAAAAAAACGAACGAGACCGTGCATCGACGATTTGCATTCCTGAGCGATGGATTTCCCGCGCTAGCTCGTACAACGTCCTGCGCTACTTTATTTTACGGCGACGTGTGCGAACGAAGGTTTTCAACTCGTATTTTTTCCGTGTAATCAAATTTTTTTCACCCTTTTCTCCCCTCCTTCGAACGTAGGAGATACGCGCATACTCTCGCGCGATCTACACACGCGCGATTTACTATTTTTTACGTGTTTTAGTTTATAGCGGAAACCGCTTTAATGGAAAGTGATATACTCGATATTAAATTAAGTGCTATCCAGTTTTTTATTTTTTTTTATTTTTTTATTATTTTTTTTAATTTCTCTCTCTCTCTCTCTCTCTCTCTCTCTCTCTCTGTCTCCCTCTCTATTTCTCTTTCTCTCTCTTTCTCTCTCTCTCTCTCTCTCTCTGAAAAAATATTGCATCAGAGATTTATTAATATAAGCGAGGCATACCGTTCATTCATTTATTTTTTGTATACGATAAAATTTAATAATTTTTTTTTTTTTTTATCATAAAAAAATTTTAAACAAAATCATTAAAATAACGTAGATTATGCAACCTCGGTTTACTTATTAGTACACTTGTAGCGTGTAACGATATTTTTATTGCTTTCGATATGTATATACATTGGAATAATTTTATGACGAGAAGTTTATAAATAAAAAAAATATTAAAGGAATAAAGCAATCATGTCCGTGCTGTAAAAAGATGAATGTCGGAATATGGATAAATATATTTTTCATAATCAAGAATAAATATTTCATTTACCTATGTTGTATCTAATACAATAATCACATAAATTCATTGCCACGATATTGTAACAAAAACGTGCGATGACACTTTTTTCTTTTGGCTAAATATGTAAAATTTTAAGAGACGGTTTTTTATCCGATTTTTATTCATGGATGGCTTGCGTGGCATTTGCTTCTTCATTTCGCTGTAGTTATCTCAGACTATCAAAAATTTGTTAACTTTTTTTGTAAATTTCGACTATTTTTTTAGCGAGGTTTCATTTTTTTTTCACGGCATACGAGTTAGAGGTTTGCTTGTTCTACGTTTTCTTTTCGCTCCGTTTTTCCTGACTAACTCCCTATCCTTTGAATTCTCTTTCGTTTCGTTATTTTCATTCGGATTTTCATTTTATTCCGGACTTCATGTTTTATGCACCGGCGTATCTGATTTTCTATATGTGTATTCAACTCGCTTATGCGCGCACGTTGCACGTTTGCTATCTCTCCCTTCTTCTCTCTCTCTTTCTCTCTCTCTCTCTCTCTCTCTCTCTCTATTCTCTCCATCCCGCTTTCGTTTATCCTCTATTACGGAACAAAATGGTTGAGTGGATGGATTATGAAAGAAAAAAATGTTTTTTTTTTTTTTCTTTTTTTATCTTGTGATGAATGTGTCGCAGGTGTTTTTAAACACGCATCCAGAGCCATGCTATTTAGTGGAAGGGCAAAGCACCCCTTGCTGCCATTCGAATCGATAAATGTCTTGCAATCATGTGCGCGTTTTAATACGTTCTTATTATATTTACGTGTCGCAAGTGAATTTGAAAAAGCAAGCGGTTAATTTTTTTTTTCTAAACCAAGACAACCGTAGAACGTCTGATTCCTCATTTAATAAAATACCTTTGACAACTTACCTTAAGGTAATTCCACGGTATTAGCATACATGCAAGTTTTAAACATTCATCAACTTGTTGATACTGCTGCAATTTTGGTTGAAAAAATGCCGATCGAAAACGGCAATCGAGTAAAAAATAATAAATTTTTTCGATAGAATCAAAGGCTCGTGCATATCGGTAGAAAAAATCGCGTGGTCTTTTTACATCTCCAGCGTTCAGGATCCCTCAGACACGCAGAATGTGTGTGTGTGTGTGTGTGTGTGTGTACGCGCGTGTGTTCTCGGCGGTTGCGAGCGTCGGAGGTCCATTCGCTCCGGCCGTAACTACCGTTGGTCGATTTCCGTCGAGAAACTTGGACGTTTGTATGTCGATTCGTCCGATGGACTTTGTCTTGGAGGCCCTTGCCTCGTCGAAACTAAATGAGAGCGGGCAGTTGGTTTGCTGAAATAATTAAAAATACGAGATGAAAGGGAATAAACAGCGGGGTCAAGCGGCTGGCCAGCGTCGCTGCGGAGCAGCTAAGAGCGAAAGAGTTCGATCACCGACTCCGCCGAGGACAGAGAGAAAGAGCGAAGAGTACGAGAGAGCAAGCTGGGGTGAACGCGAGAGCGTTTTCCAGAGCCGAGCAAAAAGAAAATGTAATTAATTCCGCAGTGCCAGGTCTTTCGGAGGCTCGCTCGCGCGCACCGCGGCAGGAAATTGGTAAATGTTGTTTTAGGCTTTTATGCCGGGGCGCATGAAAACTTGCCCGCGATAAAAAGAGCAAACGTGCGGCGCTGGTGGGAGGAAAAGGAGAAAGTGAAGGTGGAAAAAGAGGAAGGGCGGGGGAGGGGGGGGGGGTGGTGAAAGAACGCGGGGGAGTAGACCGAGCTCGAGAGTTGTAGCTACGCGCAAAAACTGATGCTTATACCGAAAAAATTTAATTATCCTCTACTTTTCTCTACAGATCATTACATGCTTTAGCATCAACGCGATTTCGTTTTTGTGTAAATATTTAACTTAACTTTTTTGCGATTCAAACTATTTTTAACAGTTGCTACATTTGTGCATAATATTTTTTGTGTTTACAACCGAACATTCTTTAAAAAACTAGCATTTATAAGTGTCATTATATGTGTACAAAGTATGCTGAGTTTGGTGTTAATCTTGTAAGAATGTTTTTACAATACCTAAATTAAATCGATATATACATTTTAATGATGAAAATATCATTAAATTCAATTTTTTTAGTTATTGCATTAATTGTCATCCAAATAAAAATGTTTCGAACAAATTTTTGTCGAATTATATTCATTGCAGTTTTTCAACCGTTATCTAATAATTATAATCAAAATGTTCAATTTCCATAGCAAATCCATAATCATGAAAATAACGTCAAGTACAAGAATGTTTTGTTTGTTGGTTTATTTTTCAAACAGCATTGTAATATAATTTTTAAAAGTATGCAAAAAATGTTAAATAAATAGCATAGACGAATATTTAATTTAAATATGTTTAAAAAAAAGTATTAAATATTAATATTGTCGTCGTTAATGAATTTTTAATAAAATCTGCCCAGCTGGCTTTTCTAAAATTTGCCAATGTAATTAAAACGTTCTGTGAATTTTACATCAATAAAAATCAATAAAGTTAAAGGACTTTTTGAATTTTTAATTCTGCTCGAATACATAAATGCATAAAAAATTTTTATTCGCGAGAATTAAAACAAAAAGGTAAACGCGAAAAATGTATGCACACTCACGCACACACACACACACACACACACACACACACACACACACACACACACACACACACACACACATATATATATATATATATATATATATATATATATATATATATAAATGTTACATTTGTGTTGGATATTTTTTAAAGAAATAAGTGTAAAAGAAGAAAAAGCACGTAAGATTTTAATAAAAGTAATGTAGGTAAAAAAGCGTTCAATACTCTCTTAAAACATCGATCGATGTGCATTACCTCCTTCCCTTTCTCTCTCTCTCTCTTTCTCTCTCTCTTTCTCTTTCTCTATCTCTCTATCTCTCTCTCTGTCTCTCTCTCTATCTCTATCTCTATCTCTTTCTCTCATTCTCTACTGCTAAATCGAAAGCCTCGTGTATCGGCAACTGTGTAAGGAGGCAGGCATTCGAGATACCGTGTGAGACAGACAGAGTGGGAGATGGAGAATGAGAAGTAGAGAGTGTGAGAGAAAGTGAGACAGAGAGAGAGACAGCGAGAGAGAGCGAAAGAGAGAGAGAGAGAGAGAGCGAGAGAGGGAGAGAGAGGGAAAGAGAAAGCGAGAGGCTTGCGGCTTGGGAGAAGGAAAGTAGATGACTCGAATGTAAGAGCAAATCCGGCCGAGCAACCAGTCAGGTAATCCACTTACTGGCGCGGACCGATATCGCGTATACAGGATGAGCGGGAGCGGCAGTGCCAGTAGTAGCATCCTCCCGCTCCGTATGTCTAGTCGAACAAGCCTCATGTTCGTGTATTGTATTAAAGCACTTTGCCGAGAGTCGTCCCCGCGAGAGCTTTCCGGGCTATCGCTCCTCCTTTGATTAACATATTGCTTTTTACTCGCGCGTCCGTTACTTCGAAACTGCCTCGACTTTTGTCCGCTTTTGCTATCGCTCTATGGCTCCTTGGCTCAAATCGAGTTTTTCTTTTAAAATTGACGATATAGTGCTCGCGAATGATTTGCTTTATATTTATTCCTGTTTTATATCCTTAATATAAGTTGAACTGAAATCATCTATATTTTTGACGCATTTTAACGAGCTATTTAAAGGTAGAGTTATCGCAATGCGCCCA
>OX465097.1:272186-274737 GCA_949987625.1 Chalcis sispes
TTGGTTTCAAAATCGCGCGCGCTCGTCGTCCTCGACTAGCTTCAGGACGAACGGAAGAGAGAAGAGCTTACATTTCCAAATAACTCGGATAATTAGTTAATCGCACGTGATCAACAATATGCAAAGTCGATCTCGGATTGGAGCGACGAATCGGTGCGTTCTAGCTTCCCCTCCGTGTTGACGCGTACATTCTTCGAAAGAGAAAGAGCCGATGTCGCCTGATAAGGCGAATCAAAGCGTTATTGGAGCGAAATTAACACTCGAAGGGTGGTCGTTACAAGAACGAAGCAGCACGGAACTCGATCAAGTTAGCGGGCTCTATAAAGGCTAATTCGATCAAAATTTTTGCCGTAACATTTCGATGTAGAGCACTAAAGGTCAATGGCCTAACGAAGCTGCGAATATTAAGAACATCGACGAGAGTGACGTGTGGCGCGTAAAGATATCTGAAAGACCGATTATTATTATTAATAGGCAAAGGGAGCGCTCGCCCAAGTGCGGCGATATTTTTCGCTAATCAGCCGTGAGAAGTCCGCGAGGCCGCGAGGCAAAACGAGAAGGCAAACGGCTCTTTTTCGCGAGACGAGCCGTGTAATTCCAAGTCGGGAGGAGCAAGTCGCGGTCTATTAAACGCGCAGCGTCGAGATGTGCATCCTCGCGTAGCGCGATGTCTTTCTTTTTCGTTCAGCCTCGGCGAGACTTCAAACGGGCTGCGTCGATCCATCGATCGATTCTGATCGATTATTTTCCAGCCATAATCCAGCCCTAATTAAAAACCGTCCGTTCGTCGGGGGGACAGAGAGTTTAGCGACACTCCGCGTTAAATCAAGCTCGATGCATTCGGGAAAAATAAAGTAAGCAAGGAGAGCGAGCAAATGAAGCGAAAGAAAAATAAGAAAATAAAACAGCGAGCTCAAAAGAGAGAGAGAGAGAGAGAGAGAGAGAGAGAGAGGACGAAAGCACGAGAGAAATGTGGTGGGATGAGAATAAGGGAAAAGAGTAATGCATTACAGCATTCGGCACAAGAGAGGACTAGGCGACGATCCATTAGCGCCGCAGCGGCAGCGGCGGTGGTCCCTCCCGTACACTTGGATCTGGGATTGCTGGGCCACTATCGCTGCCCGGTAATATCTTGTTGTCCTTATGGCTGATCTCTTGAAAGCTCCGTCGCATTAGCCGAGTGAGGTATTTAAACACCGCAAGCTACCGCCGCCGCCACTTCGCATCTTTCTCTCTCTTTTTCCTCTTCCTCCTACTCTCTCTCTCTCTCTCTCTCTCTCCTCCCACTTCCTTTTGCTTGTTCCCTTTTTCTCTTTGCTCGCGTTGAGCTACTTTTTTCTTCTTTTTTGCTCTTTCTATCTCTCGGTTTTTTCATTCCTCGTTTACACTCGTATGGTAATACATGAATAATGGAACTACGCTGTTTTTACGGACATCGTTGGATGTTAATTATATATAATAAAACGTCTGTAACTGAGATTTTTATTAATGGTATGTGTATTTCAGCAGAAAATCGCGATCTTTAATAAAGCATTTACTTGTTCAATCTGTAAAGTGTAAAAATAGATAACGATAAAATGCGACAGATAAACAATCTATATTAAGTAAATGTACAAAATTTCTGGCTAATGGAAAAAGCTAAATGCATGCATAATGCATGTATAATGAAAAATTTGATTTATAAAGATCTTATCGGTAAGGAAAAATCTCATACGTCCTTTTCGTACCAATTGCTCAAATTTGTACAATATTTTATCAACAAAACCATTAAATGTAATGCGTAATACAATATCTATACATATAAATCGATTAATAACATTAAAATTTACATTTAATATACAATAGTTCAAATAGTTTAAATCTATAGTTTAAATTTTCAAAAATGAAAATTCCAATTAATTTGGTGCTTCGAACGAAAAATAAATAAATTTTCATTTATTTTCGATAATAGCCGGCCCAGGCGTGCATAGTTTCCAATGGATAAAACAATTCTTGTCCATAACTATAACGAAATTGTTCGAACAAGCGACCATAAAATATGTTAGCATGCGCGCGCGCGCGCGCGCGCGTGTGTGTGTGTGTGTGTGTGTGAGAGAGAGAGAGAAAGAGAGAGAGAGAGAGAGAGAGAGAGAGAGAGAGAGAGAGAGAGAGAGAGAGAGAGAGAGAGAGAGAGAGAGAGAGAGAGAGAGAGAGAGAGAGAGAGAGAGAGAGAGAGAGAGAGAGAGAGAGAGAGAGAGAGAGAGAGAGAGAGAGAGAGAGAGAGAGAGAGAGAGAGAGAGAGAGAGAGAGAGAGAGAGAGAGAGAGAGAGAGAGAGAGAGAGAGAGAGAGAGAGAGAGAGACTGAGGACTGGGATGAGAAGAAGAAACTAGGTGAGAATAACGCTAGAGCTAACGCGAAAATAAATTTTCGATCGTGAGAATGTTGTACAGTACTCGAAACCGCTACTCATCGGACAGTTCATCGAGTGTTACTTTTTCGCACGAACCTCTTTCCACTCTGTGGCCTCTATCAGCTTCTTTTTTACTTGTCGTTTATTGTGCGCTCGCACGC
>OX465097.1:274937-418111 GCA_949987625.1 Chalcis sispes
CAAGCGAATAATGTATTCCGATATTGTTATTCGTACTCTTTCTTGCCCCTCATTAGAGAATCCGTTTGCAACGCCCCGTTTTTAAATGCTTTATATTTACAATTCAATTTGCTTTAAAATGTCGAGCCTCTCTTTTACCAGCGACAACGACGACGACGACGACTGCTATGGCGGTTGCGTTGCTCTTCGCACAAGCCTCCCTTTTGCAATGATATTTCTACGGGCGAAGGACAAAGAGAGGGAACATTTATACTGTTGGAAGACGGGCGAATCTTCGGAAGAAAAGTCGAAAGAAGGAAAGAGAGAGGAGAGAGAGAGAGAGAGAGAAAGAGGCGCGGAAGGGAGAGAAAGGAAGGAATTCCTTCGTTGCGGAAAGAGAATGCCTCCATCGTGAAACAACTATGGTGAGTGGAAAGATAATTTCTTCCGGTTACTCGATTCCGAGGGTGTGCTCCTTCTCCTTCCTGCCATTTCCATCCTTTTTTTCTTTTTATTCCTGAGTTGCTTGCTTACCGTTTTCCGCTACTTTATTATATTTTGAAAATCCTTCCTCTCTATTTAATTAATATGCAGAACGATTTGCTTTACGATTTAAGAAAAAGAGTCTTAAAGAACGCAGCTCCGGTGATCACTTGGCGATCACGCTTATAATGTCTGCAAATATTGCGACCGCGTTTAGAAAACTCTTTTTTGCATGAATTATACAAACCACGATACTTATTTTAATATATGTATCTCGCAATGCATACATGCATAGACGTATATACATTTATGTATCTATGTGTTGGTACGTAAAAAAACAAAAGGAAGAGAGAGAGCGAGAGAGAGAGAGAGAGAGAGAGAGAGAAAGATAGGAGAGGAGAGGGAAAGGGTGAGGGAAAGAACTCCATAATCCGCTGATGGACGCATTTACTGATTACCCAAACCTCTCCATGTCGCGCCTGCTTTCTCTCTCGTACATTCTTTCTCCCTCTACTTTTTTCTCTCTTCGTAGCAGTACGAGTTGAGCTTTATTTCGCTTATATTTTTTATACACACTTTTACACATGGGGCGCCCCGGATGTAGAGAGCTAGGTAGCAGCTCACTAGCGCCCCTTTCTGATGGATAAATCGTTCGAGGGATTATCGTACTTTAATTGTATAATCTCGCCATTTAACCCTTTTACCCAATGAGAAAATACCAATTTCGCGTTAAATAATTTTTTTTTTTTTTTTTTTTTTTTTTTATATATACAGTCTGTCAAGTAAGAGCGTGGTTGACTTCACCGACAGGTAATGAAAGATTTTGCTCTAATTCTTTCGCGAACCAATAGAGGAAAGCTTTGTCCTTAATGCATTGTTAACAAAGATTCAGTTGTCGTTGATCTTTTGAAAGAGAATCACGTTAAACGCCATGAGTGCTAAGTACGCGTCGCGCTACGAGGCTGTGTTCCTTTGCATCCACCCAAAAGGTCCCAAAATGTCGCAATCAGCGGCTGCTAAATATATGAGAAAGTCGAAGGCATTTGTACAGAAGTGGATACAGCGATATAAAGTGGCTAAAAATGTCGATGATTTACCAGAACGTGGCTCGATAGGAAAAGTGAACAAAAAAGATGAAAAAAGAATAGTGAATCTGTTTTCGCGGAATCCTGCTTTAACACTGCGGCAAGGACAAGCAAAATTAATGGCAAAAGGTTTAGATAAATCCTACGAAACTATCCGAAACCATATTCGTACTCATCATCTGAAATGGCGCAACACAATGAAGAAGCCTCTGTTGACTGAAAAACATGTGACAAAGCGACTCGCTTGGGCGCATGAGAATATTGATAGAGATTTTGAAAATGTCATTTTTACTGATGAATGTTTTATATGGGCACGTTCTGTCCTCACGCGAGCCTGGTCAACTTCCACCAATAGGCTTGTTTAGCAGACCGTAAAACATGGAATAGGGGTGCATCTTTGGGGCTGCTTCTCAAAGCAGGGATTCGGCACTTTGCACCTCTTTACTGACAACCTAAATGCCGAGAAAATGATAAAAATCTACAAAAAGGCTTTACTGCCATCTGCCAAACGATGGTTCATCACAAAAAATGAAGATTGGATTCTGCAGGAGGACAACGATCCTAAAGACCGCAGCAAGCTCTGTACTCAGTGGAAGACTCAATCTGGCATCGTTACATTGGATTGGCCGTCGCAGTCGCCCGATGCAAACCCTATTGAAAATGTGTGGGCATATATTAAACGGAAGCTTCGTGGAAGACGCACATACACTTTGAAGCAGTTGTCTTACGAAATTCGTCGGATCTGGAGATCCTTGCCACTAGAATACGCCGTCAAATTAGTAGAAAGCATGCCTCGGAGATGCCAGGCAATTATCGACGCCGGTGGTGACTGGACACATTATTGACCGAATTGCATCATTGTTTGTAATGTGTACAATGTATATATAAATATGAAAGTTTCATCAAATAAATTTTTTTATAAATTAACACGACCACGCTCTTACTTGACAGACTGTATATATATATTTTTTTTGAGAAATATCATCAAACTCATCTTGTGATTTTCACACATATTATTATTAATTTACATTATCAATAATCAAGTTAAAATTTAAAATAATATCGTTGTTTATTTTAGGCTGGTGTGTTATCTTGCTATATTAGCGACTCTCACTAACGATTATTTCATTGTAAAAACCTTCACATTGAAAATTTATTGGAAATTAACATTTGGAAACCAAATGAATATAATTGTCTAAACAAATGTTCTCTTAACAAATTTTCTACTATATACAAACCTTATCAGATGCAATAGAATCCTTTAAGGGGCTATCCTGTTTTAGGAGGCCCAAAAAAAGCGTTTTTGGGGGAATTTTTTTAAAACAGAAAAAAAATAAGTAAGTTTAGCGAATTTCTTAGATTATTTTATTGCATATTTGAAGATGGAAAAAAAAAATTTTTTTAGAGAAAAATATTCAAACGCAACCGATTTTTATGCACATTCGTGCAACACCTTGCAATTGCTGTCTCCAATCGGCGGGAAAGATGAAGCTCGTAATTTTCGTCTCAAACTAAAAAACCAAAGACAATTTTAATTTTCATATATTTTTCTTCTATATGAACTAAGAAAAACCAAAAAAATTGTAAAATTAAAATTTTTTCTCAGTTTTAAAAAAAAAATGTGCTTTTTGTAAAAAAAAAATCATTTCAACTTGCTGAAAAAGTTGTTTAGAATTTTTTTCGTGAATCTTTTTACTTCAAATAGAAAAGAATACAAAACTGAAGCCTTGGCCCATTTTGATTGGTCGTCTAGTTTTTTTGCAATCACGCCCCCCAGTTTAGAAAAATCGTAAAAAACGAAAGCTCGAGAAAACGCGCTCTAAAGCTTTCCGTTGCTCGTATACCTGCTCGATACCCCACTGCGTTCAGTGCTGCATCTTTGAAAATATTGCGAATTAGCCTATATAACTTTGCATACATATTCTTATATACGTTAGGAATAGATTTAAGCAATAAAAAAAGAAATCGATTTTTTAAGCCTTCTAAAGCAGGATCTCCCCTTAAGTTTTAGTGAGTATCTAGTTATGCGATTATTAAGAGATTAAATTTAAATAAACAATTTAAATAAAAGCATCAAAAAATAAAAAAAAATATATCCGATTCACGCTAATTACAGAGATTCGTTGAATTATAGTGGAATTTAAAATAAAATATTACGCAAAGCTCGATAAGAAAGAGAAAAAAAAGTCCCGAAAAATCCGAAGAGCACGCAGCGATGGAAGCAGCGAGGCTGGTTCAGCGGCAGCGTGTGGTTACAAATTGAGAAAAGCAGCAACAGCAGAGCAGCTGCTCATGTCGGCACATAATACGAGAAGCTTCGTGCGCGTAACAGCAAACTCTGATATATATATATATATATATATATATATATATATATATATATATATAGGTATAAAGGCAGTTTTAGCATTCTCTCTCTTTCTCACTCTCTTTCTCTCTCTCTCTCCTCTCTCTCTCTCTCTCTCTCTCTCTCTCTCTGCGAGATACTAGAGGCAGAGCGGCAAAGTCCGTCGCTTAAAGGAGGAAAAGGGTTGGGAGGCTGAAAAGAAACGAAGAGGAGTCGCGAGATGGGGAGGCAAACGGGGAACATGATAATTGTAGTAGTAATTACATAAAGGAGATGAAACGAGTGAGAGCAAGAAAAGGGACGGAGAAATAGAGACTCATGAGACGCACTAATTATCTTGCGAATAAAATCTCATTAAAGCTCCGAGACGGAATCTAGCCTGCTGTCGACATTTCCTACCCTTCTTCCGCCGTCCTCGTCCTTCCTTTTCTCCACCTTCCGCAGATCGTTCTCGTTTAGCGGCGCGCTCTCAGCTGTAATTTATACGCGTCGCGGATTCCTCGTTAAATCTGACCTTGGCTTTCCTCCCGATGGTGAGCGATCGCGAACTATCGATGACTCGCGGTCGATAACGAACAGGAAAATTGTCACTCTCGTTATGAGCCATGGGTGAAAAAAAGCGTCATTTTTTTTATTCATATAAAAATAAGTGCGGTTGATAAATAATGGCGTTTGATCGCGAAAACGCTTCGTTTGTATTTTTTACTCTATTTTTTTGTTATTTTTGGCTCTTTATTTTCGATCGAGGCTCGATAAGTTAATCGGGATGCAAAGTGATTGACAGATCGCGCATCGTAATGTAAAAAAAAGAGAAGAATGAAAAAAAAATACAAAAAACAAAAAACACAAATATATATATATATATATATATATATATATGCCGCTATTTTAAAATACTTCGAAAGGAACAATGATTTTATTTTTATTAAGTCATACGAGACGTCAGTCAGACCGTACGCGTGACTGACATTTATTGAATCAGCCATAGATTTGAGTCGAGCCTCAATTGGCAGCGTTCCAGCGCATTACTTTACCCGACAGCGTCCAAAAGTTCAAAGGAGATGAAGAAGAGAGAAGAGGAGCTGTCTTTAAGATCGAAGCATTTTATTAAAACATATTTTTCTAGGTTGTGCATTGCTAAACTCTCGTGCAACCTGCTTTGCTTTATGTTTTCTTATATTTAATGCAAGAAAACTTTTTTAATTTTTTTTACCTGTTTTGGTCTTTACCGATTACACTCGTGTGAATCTCATTAGCCTTTTATTAATATTTTCTTTGTTATTGAAATTTCGCTTTTCTCAGCTTTTGTCTTTTGGTATATCTGAGACTTTTGTATTTTAATTGAAAATTATTAAAAAAAGTCGACTGAAAGCAGTCTGAATTTTTCGATATAATGAGATTAATTATAAGTGTCAAATCGTTTGGTTAAATTTTCACTAAGTACACCGTGTGCGCTATAGACTTGCCATATCGAGTTATGCAATTATCGGAAAGTCGTAATAGTTAAAACAGCGAATTAAATGCGAATAAAAAGTATCTATAAATATCCAGTTTATAGAATAGACACATTGACGTTCTTGTTGACTGCATAAAAAAGTTGACTCGTCGTATAAAAATTTGAATAAAATAAAAAAATTTAAAGTCGACGATAATCATATAAATCGGTACATCGCATTATTGTTTATTGATAATTTATAAATAATTATTCAACTCAAGTCCATTAATACGTCCGCTATTTGAAAATTATACAAATAGCGACATTATTTTTAAATACAGCTTAGAAATTTTCGGGTGTATCGCGCGTTAGCACACTCGCGAGGCGCGTAGTAGCATCGAAGTAAGTAAGTGAACATTATCGCAGAGCTAGAACGCGCATCGACGACCGAAGCGTTGAGCGAAAGAACGAAAAAGACGAGTTTAGTTTAGTGGACCCAGCGGAGGCATCCCCCCACGCACCCCGGCACTCGTCGAGGCGCGTTTCGCGTTGGAGAATTGCACGAAAGGCTCCGTTTTTTTCTTGCGAGCCGAGGGGCACCTAAACTCCCGCAAAAATAAAGAGTCTCTCGAATGCAAATGCCGCGCGGCTTAAATATTCATGCTCGATGCTCGTTCCTTTGGCGGCGAAGTCACGCTCGCACGCGACTCCTCCTAAAATATGCTCGGTCTTCGTGCTACGGTGTTTACCGAGCGGCGTCAAGTTTTGTCAAAATACGTGTTTATCTCTCGAGCAGCACTGTGCCATTCCTTCTTTGCTTATTTACATTGTTTTATTTTAATATTAATTTGAGCGGCGAACAACAATACCTATCGAATAATTTTATTGACTTAAAAATTAATTTTATTAAGAAAACAAACATCAAATTTTCCGTTAAACGTGCCTTATTATTTAATATCTTTATTTGCATATTTAAGAAAAATATAGCAGGTGTACGCTTTGCGCTAAATTAATAAAATGCGTAAGTATAATGTTAGAAACGTCGGGAAAAAACAAAAAACCTCCTTCAAAAGACATTTTGGCCCGCGGCGAAGGTAACTGCGAGCTATTTGAATCGTTAGATGAGCATGCTTGAGGAATTTACTGAGTAAAATGTCAGGATGGAGAAACGAATGGACGGAGCAAGAGCGAGAGAGAGAGAGAGAGAGAGAGAGAGAGAAATAGAGAAAGCCATGAGCAAGATCTGTGGTGCAAAGTCAGAGGAACGAGTTGTTGACGAATCGCGGGCAACTATCCAGCGGACACACATGATTCCAGTATGGCGACGATAACGCTTGCCGCAGTCGCGGGAACGTCGGTGCAACGACATAGTCGAAGGCAAATCGGCAAGGTTTGTTAGCGTCGGACATAACTTTCATTAATTGGAGAGAATTCTGCAGAGAAGACGTCGGCGACGCTTTATGAGTCTATACCTCCCCCCCCCCTTTCCTCCCGCAATTAATCTTACGCTCTAATGAGTGTCAATTGGCAGGAACTGCCAATTAACGCACCGCTGCCAACATAGCTCGGCCACCAAACGAAAGCGACATGGAGAGAGAGAGAGAGAGAGAGAGAGAGAGAGAGAGAGAAAGAGAGATAGAGAAAGAGAGAGAGGGGAGAGGGAGAGATGACGAGCATGCGAGAAAGTCAAGTGTGCGCCAGTGAAATATCAACATTTCTTCCTTACCACAAAATACGTAAATAAATATAATGAAGGCTGACCTATCTTTGGCGCAATTACACCGTTGCGCGGAACTATTGAATTACTACACGCAGCCATGTAAATTATACTTTTAATTTTAATTAAAAGAAGAAAGAGAGAGAGAGAGAGAGAGAGAGAGAGAGAGAGAAGCATTCAAACTAAAGAATAATATTTCTTTTGATTGTTTAGTTGCACATGTAGCTACGTGTAATTGATTCCCGGATGTTGGCTTCTTTTATTAAAAATCCTTAAATTCGTTTTCTTTAAAAATAATAATGAGTTTGAGTTGTAAAGTTGCGCAGATTAAAAGTAGTTCGCGATTTCACTCATTGCTTTGATTGGCGTAGATAGTGTAACCGAATTGTTTGATAAAATAATTCTTCTCCCGGTGTTTGCGTATCTTTCTAATATAAGCTTTTTTTCGTTTTTTTTTTCTTTTATTTTCTTTCATTTTATTTTATTTTATTTTATTTAAAGCGACCCTTGCGGCGAGGCAAGTATATACTTTTCATGGAATTACCGCGGGAAAAATAAAAATGGTAGCTTGCAGGTTAGAAGCGACGGCATGTGTCGTTGGTGTCATGTTTTTTTCAAAACAGTTTGCACGTACGATACTGCCGTTCGAGTATGACTGCATAAACTTAGGAGGGTTGAGCATGACGTGGCGAACGTACCGCCGAGTTAGACTTTTCCCTCGTAAATGCTCGAGCACGTGCATTATACCCGTCGCAGATCGCGCCATAAGGTAAGAGTCTTGTTTGCGGTTATACTTTACTTGCTTCGCCTTACTTTTATTGTCGAATTTTTTTCTTAAATTCAATAAGACTTTTTACGCGACTCGAAATATAAAAATTAAAATACCGTTATTCAATCTTATCAAAGAAACTAAATTATTACTTCATTAAATTGCTATTATTTGGAAAATTTATGAAAAATAATCTTTAAATTTAGTATCTTTTTACTTCGAAATTTTTTGAGCTTTCTGAAATAGTTTTATCGATATGAAATAGCAAAACTTTAAATTTATAATGAAAAGTGCAAGAATAAATATTTTAAGACAGTCACATCGATTTATAACTGTTTGAATCTTATTTAGTTAGTCAAATTTCGATCTATCGGTTAAAATTTCACTTGGCGAAAAAAGCATTCTTGCGAATCATCATTGGCGCACAGATGCGACAGGTGACATTGCTGGTAATGTGATAGAAATAACGCGTGAATCTTTTAGAGTCTTCGTCGGTGAGGCAGAGAGGGGGAAGGAGTCTTCCGTCGGTTGCGCGTACGACGTAAAAGAGGGTTGGAGGCCGGTGGTTTTGTGGGCGAAAGATAGCAGACATTCAGCTATAGAGATGAAGAGAGAGAGACAGAGACAGAGAGAGAGAGAGAGAGAGAGAGAGAGAGAAAGCGAGAGCAGAAGGGTAGAAAGAAGAGGTGAGCGCGGCAACTGAGAGCTGGTAAGGGGCAATCTTGCTAATGTAGCGACGTCTCCTTCTTCGCGTCTAAACTACTAGCTTTTAAATATACATATATGTACATATGTATATATGTTTGTATATATAAATAACGAGTGCGCAAGGGGTCTTTACGCTCATCTCTCGACCTTTGCTTCCTCTTCGGAGTTGTTCCTCCTTTTATCTTTCTCTCGCAACCTTTCTATTTCGTCATTTGATTTCGCAGGGGAATATATATATATATATATATATATATATATATATATATATATATATATATATATTCGTTATTATTGTGACTCTGTTCATTTAGGAAGTCTTTTTTTAATTTTCTCAGTAGCTTTTCCCCTTTTCATTTCGCTTTTACCGGCAAAGTAGCGTAAATGGGCAGCTCCCTCTTTTCTTTCCATTCCTCGTACTTCTCCATCTTTTCCTCCTTTTCTGTACCTGCAAAGAGAGAACGAAGGTGAAAATCTCAAAAGAGATAAAATGCTGCAACTTTTTCGCTGAATGGACAAAGGACTACGGCAGCCGCGCAGCGCTCTATCACGCATACCAGCACCTGACTGTACTCTTCTTCATACCACCCCCTCTTCTCTCTCTCTCTCTCTCTCTCTCTCTCTCTCTCTCTCTTTCTCTCTCTTTCTCTCTCCATCTCTTTTTTCCTTGTCGGCCTAGAATAACCCTTGGGTTTGAGATTTCGAATCCGCTCCATCATATGCTTTCTTCCTATTCACGCTTTTGTAACGATATCTGCGCCCGCTCCCGCTGCTGCGGCCGCTATATAGCTCGTTATTCATCCAACTCATCTGCACTTTGCCACTTCTCTATTTTAATAAAAAAAGTCATTAAACTAAAGTCAAGAGAGTCGAAGCTTCCAAGGCCCGAATTCTATGAGGAATTTGGTCCGTTTGATGCTCTTTGTAAATTTTTTCCGCCTTGATTTTCGGCGCCTGCGAGAGTTAAAGCGGTTGGTAGCTCGATTCTTTGATTTTCCTCCAAATATTTCACAAAGTACCGCAGTGCCATTTTGTTGATCAGACTATTTTTTCTTTGGCGCTTCGTGGAAATTTTACCTTGCGTGCCTCGCATAAACGGCAAATAAATAAGCCAAGTAAGAGGCGAACAAAATATTTTTTTAAATTACTATCGGCCAAGACCGATTGATGCTGTCTTATAAGAATTTACTTTTGTACAAGTAAGAATTTATACCATATATATGCATTTTATAGTAATTTTTTTTTTTTTAGATAAATAGAAAACATTTTCTTTTTTTCCCTTTTTTTTTTTTCCTAAATATAAGAGACTGAAAAATGTTTAAAAAAATTGCCTTATGTTTAATTAAAAGAATACGTGTACTTAAAAGATTTTAAAAAATTGCAGAAAAAAAAAGCTAAAAAAATTTTTATTTCAATATATGAAACTTTACAAGTCTAAGAAAAAATATTAATTTCAGTGTAAGTTTAATAAATTGCTGTTGTTTGAATGAAAATGGTTGTTAAAAGAAAAAAAGAAAACGGGAAAAAAGTAAGCGAAAATTTGTTAACTGTTAATTCATAACGTTTAATAGAATGGCATTTAGAAAAAAATTCGAAACATTTTATTGCCTGATGAGGGTTAAAAAGAAAGAAAAGTAAGAGAAAAAGAACTCTGCGATTGAAACGACTAAAGGACATTGGTACAACTGCATAATGGCAGAAAGGGAGAGAGATAAATAGAGAGAGAGAGAGAGAAAGTGAGATAGATAGAGAGAGAGAGAGAGAGAGAGAGAATTGAAGGAAAAGAAGGAAATGTTCAGACAGGCTGAAGGGGAGCGCACACCCAATCAAATATACATGAGTTCATTAAGATGATATTTATTGAATGGCGGATATTGGCATAGTGCCTGCGATACAATAGCTCCAAAATACCTATTCAACCGCAGACTCTCCCTCTTTCTCTCTCTTCCTCTCTTTCTCTATCTACCTTTCCTTCTCTTCGCTATAACTATGACACTGATCGGTCGCTGCATTAGTCTTTCATTTAATGCTTCATCGTGATTGCATGAAAAAGCTCTTCTTTCAATTAAGAGTTTCAAATCACGAAGTCGTAAATTTTTCTTCGTTTATTTAAATGTTGGATTTTAATGAAATCTCGTCGTAGTGTACTTTTGCATCTTTATATACAATTTTTTTTTAATTCATAAAAAATAAGACTCGTGTCTTATTGGTTATTTAATTAACTTTTTTATTTATTTTCTTAATTGAATAATACATAAATATGAACATACTAAAGAAAATTTGACGTTTAAGATAATTAATATTCCCATTAAAAATTTTTATAAATTCAAATAGTTCTTACGTGAGAATATTATACATCTAAGAATTAATAATATATTTAATGTATTCGCGCATAAATTCAAGTATATTAAGCTCCATGTTAATATGACAAACATTATGAAAACGTAATTGTAAAACGATTATATTTTTCGCATATTTTAATAGTTGTAACATTGCTATATATTTAATATCATTTATTATTTAAAATTGTTTTTGTTTAATATATGTCATGTACATACACACTCATTAACTCATAAAATTTTCTATTAATAAATCTATTATATTTTTTAGAATTATATTTATTTCCATATGAAATGTGGAGTAGGTGTATTATAAAATTATTATTTTTCTTAGTAAAAAAGGAGCTTTAATAAAAACTTAAATTTTTTGAATATTTGAAAAATAGTCTTTTATTTCACTTTCAACAGAAAGTGTGATTAGTCTATTGCAAGCATTTGACACTTTAACGTTTTGCTCTTCTTATTGTGTCGTGTGATTCACTTACGTTACCAACTCTAGATAGATAATTGAGATAGGCAAATTCATTGAATAATTTATTTACAAAATATTTTATGATTAATTTTATTAAAAATTACCAGTTTAACAATTTAATTCGATAGACAAATGTTTTTCAATAATCATATGCTTAATCTATACTCACGATGAAACTGTAAAGGGGTTATTTCTGTACATTAAATATTTTTCAAAAAAAAAAAAAAAAAAAAAAAATTAGATAAATAAATAAATAAATAAATAAATAAATAATGGAGGTTAATAAATAAATGATACAGATGTCAAAAAAACAATTTCAAACATTTTAGAAGTTACGTGTATTTGAACTTTCAACTTGACTATGACGCTGTGAAATATATTATACTATAGTATATATTATATACGGTATTTTAAAAAAATATTGGATCTCCCCGTGTATTATCGTGAAAAATGTTTCAAATAAAAGGTTTGTAATTTTGGTTTGAATATTCAGTGGTGACTTTGACTTTAATCTTTAATTTATCTCTATGAGATATCTTTAAAATTTTAAATGGAAATACCAATTTTTAACACCGGTAATGAAAAGAGCGGAAAATTTCACGTCCAGATGTATATTAAAGTCTAGGATCAGAGGTTAGATAGATATTCAAATAGCCCAGGCGATATTAATGCGGGTAATCATGAGAATCTGCATTGTCACGAAAGATGATCCATAGATACTAATAAGGTTAGGTGAAGGCTATCTTATTAGTTTTTTAAAGTTAATCTTCAGATGATACTTTAAGATCATTTCAAAGTCAATTTTTTAAAACGAAAATTTGTAGTTTTTTAAGCCAGAATTCTTCATTTAGCGGTATTCAGAAACGACAATGGAGATGTAGAAAAAGTTTTAAGCATTTCTAGCATCATGTAGATCGTAGATCCTATTCAGTTTAAAAAAAACTCCATGTTGGTCAAATAAGTCATCGAGGGGGCAGCATCGCGATAAGTCGGGTGAGGGAAGGGGGATTGGCCGCACGTCGAGCACCGCATATTATACCTATATGTGTAATCTATTCTATACTTACAAGAATAATTGTAAAGAGGTCATTTCTCTAAATTAAATATTTTCGAAAAAAATACCGAGAGTTGATAAGAAATGATAATGATACAAAAAATTCAATTTTAAAATATTTTTTTGTCTGTCTGTTTGTCTGCCTGCCTGCCTTTTTTATTTTTCGCTATCACCACAGTAAAGCTTGAGGTACTTTAGTTACTTCAGTTATTGCTAATTATCTTTAAAGAAAAAATAAATAAAATGTCTTGGTAAGTTTTGTAACCTACTCTAGATCCTTATTATGGATAAAATCATGTAATCTGTCATTGAAAAAATTTCACACTCCATAGTTCTTCGATTGATTATTTATTTCATGAAAAAACAAATTATTGACTTATCAATCATAGAATTAGCTTATGACTATTATTTAGTTGGTAAGTTTGCTACTACTGGTACTGGCTCATTGTGCTCGGCGCAAATAATATCACATTTTTATCATGATTACTGAAATTCTAAGAGCAAACACTAGAATATTCTTCCTCATTACTTTTTTTCCATATTTGTCTTCCTGTGTTCTTTATATCATATTGGCGCTTTGTTTCCAAGACAGACTGAGATGTATGTGGCCTCGGATCGATTCCTATCTAAATATCAATTCTTAATTCCTCCGTGATATACATATATATATATATATATATTCTTTTCAAATTTACAGTTTTATGATTCAAACAGTAGAAGAAGACAAGTTGAAATAAATTGTTAATAAATGTGGTATCCGATTTGTTATAGCATACTAGATTTTTTTAATTGGTTCTATAAATATTCTTATTTCTCGTACGATTACTAAAAGTGATAAAGTATTTTTTACAAAATGATGAATGTCTAATAATTCTGTGGTGTATATATATATATATATATATATATATATATAGTTGTAATTCTCAAGCAGTACAGCCCATTATCCGTTGGATAAAGCCGACATACGTTTTTCAAACGTATGTTGTTCAGTTTATAAAAATAAATTAATAAACTTTAAAAATAGTTCTTCTATTATATACTCATTCCACTTTTTCCATCGACTTTCTTTATCTTTTTTTACAGTCTACATTTTACTGTTGTCGTTTAGTGCGCTGTCAAGAGGTTCGTAGACGATTTGTCAAAGCTGACTGGCTGTACGCACGGCTTCCTGGCGTGCGACAAAGTCGTTTATATGGAAAGATACGCTACTTTTACATGCGTACGCGTATGTACATGTACACGCATACACATCGCTTCGAGTAACCATTTATATGTTTGGGCGTCTAATCGAATTTGCCCGGCTACTTTCGATGTACGACATTGCAAGTATCCTAAGAATCCAGACAAATATGAGTGATAATCGATTAGAATGATAAAAAAGAGTTTAACGTTTATGTAGCTCTCTCTCTCTCTCTCTCTCTCTCTCTCCTTTCTTTTTTTTTCATCTGTCTTATTCCTGCCGTCGAAATGATGAAGCACTCAAACTGTAGCTTTTGCGTAACTCGTACAAGTATGGTGTTTCGTTGACCGAGTACACCACACACGCTTTTTCTTTGCAATTAACT
Organism: Chalcis sispes; assembly: GCA_949987625.1. Classification (NCBI taxonomy): domain Eukaryota; kingdom Metazoa; phylum Arthropoda; class Insecta; order Hymenoptera; family Chalcididae; genus Chalcis; species Chalcis sispes. The sequence continues at coordinate 288,888 of OX465097.1, forward strand.
GAGATTTTTTGCTGGATTTCTTCACGTTACGATAAAAAATTGCACTAATTTCCCCAGAGCTTCGATACAAGGATATAATATTTTCACTCCTGCCACAAGTGGCGACCAATTTGCGAGAACACCGTAGAAAGTCATTATTTTCAATATCGTCTATGCATTAGCAGTACCTATTGTAATAATTTTTTTTGGCGGCATGAACTTATTTTTTTAAATTAATAGCTATTTGACATTTTATCAGCGCATGTCAAAGGAATTTATCATTTAATTAAATAATGATTTTGACTTTATATTGCATAGTATAAATATCATTTTTATAATGCAAAAAGACATTAATTTTGTGAAAGATGAAGATTGAAAAAAGTTGACGAATTAACCTTTTAATTTCGACAAAATTTTGTTGAAAGCACTATTTTATAAAACCTTAGGGAGATATTATTTTACACGAATTCTTTATTCGTCCAGGTTTAGTTCCGCATCAGGTACCTTTCAAAATCATACAATTCGATTAAACCTAAATCACCATTATTTATGCGAATATCTTTATGGTCGAACGAGAATTTCTTCCGCGCCCGCGGATTCTTTGTCCAAAGCTACAAGATAGATGAGGGCAAAACTCACCGATTCTTGGCTTCTCTTTTCGTCCGATAAAATATTTCGGTAAAAGCCCTTTTTCAGCTTAACGAGTAGTTGTGTGGCTCGCTACTCTAGCATCTTTTCATACGATCGACCGACCGACTGTACACGTTGCATGGTCAAGCGAGAAACGATTAATAAAGCAATCATGTTCAGCTGGCGATATCAATCATTTTTTGACTTGAGGTTTCGACTTTGCCAGCGACAGCTCAAGAAACTGTGCCCCATGGCCTTGCTTGCGTTCTCTTTTTTCCTCCTCCTTTTCCTCTCTCTCTCTCTCTCTCTCTCTCTCTCTCTCTCTCTCTCTCTCTCTTTCTCTCTCTTACTCTCTCTCTCTCTCTTACTCTCTCTCTCTCTCTCTCTCTCTTACTCTCTCTCTCTCTGTTCAGATATTTGCTTTGATTCAATCTCTCTTTCTCTCTGCGTTAATTCGTCTGAATGCTATTTTTATGTGTAATTCGATTCAAGTTGACATACGTTTGAAAAACGTAAGTCTACATATACATATGTTAAATTCAGTATTTTTTATTACAAAAATGACAGGGCTTCCATACAAACTTTCAACCTACTATAGTATATGTTATTTACTTATCAAAAAATTATTGATAGTAGATGTCAACAGTGTAAAAGGTATTTGTTGTCGAAATTTCAAATTTCTCACCCCAGCAATGTAGGCAGTGTTCTTGCACGGTGCAACAAAATAAAAAGGCTTCGCGAAAAAATTTAAATTATATTCGCTTTACATTGCCGCTATTATTTGGATCTTCAAAATATTTGTGCAACATTATATCGATTCCGTACGAGATAAGCAAAATCTTAATAATTGACGAGGTAAGCGCGTGCAATTTATATAAATTTGAGCAACTTTTTGTTTTTCTTTACTTTTAATAACATTCATTTTTACAAACAAATTTTGGTGTGGATTCACTCAATTCAATTGAATTCTATCATGTAAAAGTCGCGTTGTTGAGCGGAAGAGAGAGAGAGAGAGAGAGAGAGAGAGAGAGAGAGAGAGAGAGAGAGAGAGAGAGAGAGGGAGAAGAGATGGGCAGCAATGGTAGGAGTGCTACCATTAATACTCTGTACTTTAATAGGTTTAGCTGCTGTGCGCGCGTGTGAGTGAGGAACAGCAGACTTACGTATATAGTCGTATTGGTTCTATACCATATTTACAGATTATCGTACGATGCGGACGCGAAGTATTCAATCCAATAAAGTTTAATCCTTGTTGCCAGGTTAGATATACGCGCAACGGCTCAAAGTGCGGTGGCCCTCTCCGTTCCATTGCATCCATAACCTTCTTTCGTGAACTTTTTAATCTTACTTCCAAAAATAGTATTTTGATTTTGTCCTGTCATTTTACACCGCTTATTTTTCATCGCGACCCACGTCTTTAATTACGCTTGTAACTTGTATTTGCTAAATTTATTCAACACCCATATTATTTTTTCGATTGGAGCTTTTGAAAAAATAAAATTTTAACGCGCCGACTCTACAAGAATACACGCCTCGCGAGATTGTTTGCGTTAAGAACTAAGACCTCCTTCCTCCTATCCTCCCTCCCTTCTTCCCTCCTCCTACAATGTGCAGCGAGAGCAAGAAGTTCTACTTGGGCGAAAAGTACCAGCACGCGTACAGTAGTAAAGGTGCATCCTCTACCATTTCTGCGGTTCTTGACTGCTCTCTAACACGACCGCAAAATAGCGCTCGATTATGGAGTCAGTTTTCCCTTTTGCGACTCGACGATCCTCGTAAGCTCTCTCTCGCTCTCTCTCTCTCCCTTCCTCTCTACTTTGTTTTTAAATCAGATTACAAATGCACAATAAAAAGTAACTCTTATAGTACCAAATAAATTATTGTATTATGTGGTAAAGGAACTCGTCGGAACAAAGAGAAGGAGCTAAATACGCCAGATTTTTTGCAATTCTGCAGCCAAGATACATTCTCACCGAACTCGATGTACTAATGACGCAGGATGCTAGGTAAACGCGTTAATGTACGTTTGCATGAAACCAGCGCGAAAACCTCGAGGTCTGTTAATTGCAGCATTTGGCCAAGGGCGCCATGAGACAAGGCAAGGGAGCGACCGTATACGCGTATCCGACGTTCAGGGCAGATTGCGTGCGATACGGCGTAGAGTAGTAGGTGGTACATCGGTAACGCTTACAGACCTTGCTCGTTCTCCAAGACGCGTATTTATGCTCACCCCCCCCCCCCCTCAACACACACACGCGCACGCGCACGCGCGCACGCACAGACGTGTGCACGCGCCCATGCATGCCTTCGCGATATTAGCCCCCACACTCGCTCTCTCTCTCTCTCTCTCTCTCTCTACCACGCTCGCTTTCGGTGCGTTTTGAGCCTTTGTGGCCTAGAGAACCTAATTAATTCCTTGGTAATGAGTTAGTTCCCCTGGACTCTCGACGAGTAGGCTAGGCCAGGATTCGTTTGCCCGGGGCTGCGTTGCTATAGCGCCTTCCTTTTCTCTCTGCTCTCCTCTGCTCTCCTCTTCTTCCCTCATCGGTTCTCTCTCTCTCTCTCTCTCTCTCTCTCTTTCTCTCTCTCTTACACTTTCCTCAGGCGTGTATTTCCACCTCTCACCTTCGTTGGCAAACTACTTCATGCGGAGTTCCATGCACTCGTGCTTAGATTAGATTTGATATTAATTGCTTGCTATGCCCTGTTATGCAGCGTATAGTTAGCTCCTAGGGATAGAGAAAGAGAGAAAGAGAGAGAGAGAGAGAGAGAGAGAGAGAGAGCGAGAGAGAAACAGAAACAGCTAGTCAACCAACCAGTTAGGTAGCTAGCTAGTTTCGATGCAAAAAGCTATACATGTGCACGTGAAAGAGCGACCCTCCTATAATGCACTGCCCAATTTTTCTTTTGCTTGTATCTAATATGGCTAAAAAGGATATGATTAATTAAGAATATTTAGTTTTCTTCTTGCAAAATATATACTCCATATAAAAATTAACGATTTTAAATAAACTGTAATAAGTTATTTGCTCAGCGTTATATTATTATAAAATTATTGTTTTTAACTGGCAACATGATATTTCAAAAGGATTACATATTACATCTAAAAATTAATTATTTCTAGTTTCCTTTGTAATTGTAATTTGCGTTTAATTTAATTTGTCAAAACTTTTCGTAACTAATTGAACTCGATGAGTAAGAATTATTTATAAATAATATGATTGTAGTTATACTTTCTCAAAAAACAATAAATATAATAAGATTTATTAATTTAGATTATTAAAAGAATTTTAAATTCAAAAGCTGCAACCAAGAGAAATAAATAATTTTTTTTTTGGTCAATTTATTAGTTTACGGTAAAGTTTCCCGAAAGAAAAAGAATAATATAACAACATAATCGAAATAAAAAATAAAACGATTACGAAATATAAATTGTACGGATAAAAAATTTTCTCGGGCTAATTTAGAGACTGAGCGGGAATGAGCTCGTGAAAGGGAATCTCGAAGCGCTAGCGATATCGCCTCGGATCACGCGGCCGTGCTTTACAGCTCGTCGTCGGCCGAAGGAGAAGGGACGCGGAAGAAGAGGAGAATGCGGGAGAAACTTCTCGCGAAAGAGCCTGGGAGAGGTACTGTAATTAGCAAGCCAATTAATAATGCAAACTCAATGAGCTCCCGAGGTCCACCCACCCTGGAGTGTACGTTCGTCCTTATACCTACATATACACGTATGTGTGTACGAAGAGAAGTGCACAGATTTTATACGTATCGCCATCGGATTCTGGAGCTTCGTTTGTCGTACGATAATGCAGCTTGCGACTTGACTCCCTTGCTCGTGATAGAGGAAGAGATAGAGAGAGAGAGAGAGAGAGAGTGTGTGTGTGTGTGCGCGCGCGCGTGTGTGTGTGTGTGTGTGAGCATAACACACGCTTAAATGTACGCGCAGATGAACGTACACGAGGAATTTTAAAAATTAACGGAAACCGATGTCGTTAATAAAATAGAGGAATTTCGGTCGGAGAATCTCAACGGCGGGTCCCACTGCCGCGTGCTCGCGATACTCAGCTAGAAGAATGATTACTTATTTTTAATTTTCTAACCGCACAGGCTGTAACTTGCTTCGTGAAAAAGCCACAATTCTCAAGGTGATTTTCAAGGTTATTCTCCGTTAGACTTTTGCTTCTCGAGTAAAGCATCAGGAAACTTGACGAATCACGAGAAGGAAAGCAGACGAACGGATAACTAAATCGCGTTAAAGGAAAATGTCTATTATTTATTCAATAAGAGTAACGAATACAGAATACATAAATATGTCGGTGTGCGCACGATGCGTTAACGAGTTTTCGTAATCTTCCTCGATGGTACTACCGTATTGACAAGGGCTGAGATGCTGCCGCTCGGTTATTTCAGCTAGTCCACATGGAATATTTTTGAAAATTGTGGTTACGTCACCCGAAGGAATTCCATCTTGCTATACTTACTAGTGCCTGAGTATTTAATCAATTTTATAAATTCGGTAAAATTAAACTCAAACAATTGATTAACAATTTATGTTGCTTATCTTGTATAAAATTTTATTATCCGCTGAAGACGTACTAGTTAAATGTACAATAAATGAGTAAACTTTTTTATACGGCTATGACTTTCTTTTTTTTTCCATGCATACGTATTCTCAACAAATAGCTCTGCAAGATTGCCTCATTTTGCAATAAAAAGAATGGAATGAAAAAAAAAAAAAAAAAAAAAAAAAATTTTATCGCGATTGAAAGCACACGCGCACCTTGTAAAATCTTGATTATTCGAAACGGCATTGGAGTTATATCCGTGAATTAATTTAATTAACATTAGCGAAGTAGAAACATCGACATGTACATACGTACTGCAAGTTAATGAACAAAATTCAAAGCTGCGCTCGCATGCAACCCTGCCGGGACTGAAAAATATATCTCGTGAATGCCATAACGAAAGCACAAAATACATTTGAGCGTTAAAGGCGGCGTACGCCTGTCTACTGATGTTTCAAGGGGGTATCGACGTATGAAGTGCTGACACACGCACATCGCATTCAGTAGCCCAGCTAATTAGTAATAAGCTAATACTCGCAACATTTCCTTCCGTGTATTCTCGCTCGTACAATGTACCCGTATGTGATATATTGCACGAGACTTTTTTCTACATATATCTCTTATGCTTCAAATTTATTTGCATCACTTTTTTCCTTTACATTTTTTATCCTTCCTATGTCTTTTTACTTTTGTATTCATAATTTTCATCTCTTATGTAAATCTAAAGTTCAAGGTAAATAAATATCAATTTTTTATGTATGCATTTTTTTTCTGTAATAAAACAACTCTACCGGAATAAAACTTGTTCACTGTCATATCAAGCGCATAACTTAAATCCGTTGGATGGAAAGTCTTGTTCTTTCTGTTTTTTGATTTTTTCTCAAATAATAACAATCTAACAATCAGTTCGTCTCTACAATTTTTCAAACAAGAAATATTGATTTTTTTTTTTTTTAATTAATTCAAATTTACAATAATCAAATGTACTTTTAAAATTTTGTGTATAAAATATTTTCATTATCGTTATTATTTTTATTATTTTTATTATTATTATTACTATCATCATCATCATCATCATCATCATCATCATCGTCGTCGTCGTCGTCGTCGTCGTCATCATTATTATTATTATTATCATTATTATTATCATTATTATTATTATTATTATTATTATTATTATTATTATTATTATTATTATTATTATTATTGTTATTATTATTATTATTATTATTATTATTATTATTATTATTATTGAAAAAAGCGCTGTCGAGGAAAATGTAACGCAATTTCATTGACACTTTTTCAATCGGATTGGGTAACAGTCGCACATGAGGCTTATCATCAATCGACAGGGTTCTCGATATTTCAATGACCAAAAGAGAAAACGGCAAACATTTTTTTTTCTCTTGGACAAACTATGTGCATAATCAATTATATTTTGAGTATTTAATTGGAATTTCGCGTTCGTTAATATTACAAAAGCAAACTGATTGAATTTTAAAATATAGACATCTGTATAAAATCAAATGACGCGATTTTCCATATACTTTCGGCAAAATTATATTTGAATTAATAAAAGCTTATTTAATCTCATCAAAGTTCTCAATGACTTTGTCGAAAAAAAATATCACAGCAAAAAAAGATTTGACTGGGCGCTCGCACTCTTTAACAAGGAATTGATTTTTAGACGACAACAAAAGCGATTTATTTCTTTTCTCAAAATACCTATCATTTTTTTTTTTCATGAATTAAAAATAAAAATTTTCGAAATCATTTTAATAATTTTAATAAATTATTTATAAGAAAAGATATCGAAAAAAACTGCTTTTTGTACTATATACTATATAACGATGATAATTTAAAATTAGTTAAATTGCGTCAAAATTAGACATTATTTGGATAAATTTCAAAATGTTATATTCATCAGGGATAAGATGTAGAAATATAGAATGAGAGACGGAGAGTAGATATTCAGTGGAGACAGTCTAAAAGTTGTAAGATACAAGAGAGGATGAGAACAGTGAATTTTCGCTGATTAGACAGCAAGCAATGATTTGCTTTGCTTTGCGTAATGAAAGACAAACAGCTTGCTTTCTTCTTATCCATTTTCTCGGTGGCGATATAGCGATTATGTGTGCGTCGCGTCGAGTCCTATAATCATCGTTTCCTTTCTTCGCGCTCCGCAATCGACAACTTTCGCACTCTCTCTCTCTCTCTCTCTTTCTATAAGGCGGTAAAGCGTGAGAGCTCCGCGCTGGTTGTAGCTCGTGTCGGTCACTTGTCCTGCGGTATCGCGCCTAATTACTTCTCGCGCTCTAAATACATTCAACTCATACTTTATTGAACTCCTGGTGCACTGATTTTCTCAAATTCATATATGAGCTCGAGGCACTCGACACTTTTATTCTGTGTGTGTAAAATTAATTAGGAGAATTGAATCTCTCGCGAAAAATAAAACCATTAACTTGTTTGTTATTTCAATCGCTTATTAAAATGCAATTATCTCTTAATATTTATCTTTTTATTTATATTTTTTCAAGTTGAATAAATAAATTTATTACAAGTGCGTTAATAAATTGCCGTTTGTTTGATTATTATAATTTTTTTTTTCTCCAATGCATTATAATGGCGAGACATCGCAGTTACGAATAAATTTTCGAGCATTTGTTTGAAGATGTGGATTGAAAATTGATCTTTTTGGAGATTAGAAAATAATCAATTTCCAGTTATAAATTGAAACAATGAGAATGATTGTTATTTAATTAGCATGCATAATATATGAAAAATTAACTGACCTTTCTAAATTGTCTATTCATCCAAGGCGATTAAAATTTTGTATTATTTTAGTCGCAAATTAATACAATTTATTTAAGTGCATCGTTATAAAATAAAAGCCTGAGACAAGGTGGATTTAAGGGTTTGTATATTGTAGCAACATCTCGGTATATGGTATCTGATTTATTCACGCTTCTGTCGAGGCCTTCATGAGCCACTTGGACGGCTGCGCGCGCGATATTTAGCTGACCCTTTTGCAGCTCGTGAATTTTACCCAGTAGAATACATGTAATATTCGGTAGTCCTTTCAGACCAATATATATGTAATATTCGGTAGTCCTCTCAGACCAGTTAGTCTCTCACTTACTCGCTTCTCCTAATTATTATAAGAGCAGGAGGGCGACGAGTCATTTCAAGGACCAAATTTTTATGAAACTCGGATAGATACTCGGATCCCTCACCGTCGGCCGAAAGCTGAGACATTGGACTGAGAAATTCTAACGCGAAAAGAAAAAAAGGAGAGACTTCGATGCACGCGTGTAGGCTGCGAATAATTTCAGGTATGAGAAAATCTATTGCTTTTTCTTCGACGGCTCATTGTAACCGGGCGAGCGAGTAGTAGTGGTGCGGGTACGATAATACCAGACAACCTACAACGATCGCGTTTAACTCTAACATGGTAGATGGCGCCAGTTGTTGACGCCTCGAGCTTGGATGGAGCCTCGTGTTGTACCAGTAGTGTAGGATAGGTATGGATTCAAGGTCTAGGTATATAAAAATAGAATCAACATGAATTTATGTGACGAATAAAAACAAATGTCTATAAGCAAAAATGCTTTTTTATCATAAGTATTTCGCCGGCTTCTAGTTAAACTATTCCCCATAGTATGAAAATTTGATTCTACGACGGAAACAGATATCTTTGAAAGTTTTTGGCTATCCAGAACTGATAAGCTATACACTATAAAGTGAATTTCTAAAAAAAAACATTACCGTATGCCGTGACATGATGTGTGATATAAGAGCACAGCGAAACAAATATCTTTTGAATTCAATATTGATTACATAAGGTGCACTTAAATTAAGGATTTTAACTGCTTTATGAATTAATTTAAAATAAATACCGGTGCTTAAAATGAAAATATTACTTGTCACTTCAGAAGTACGAAAAATCAAACGCAACGAAAAGCTGTAAAATAAAATCGGAAACTATACGGAAAAGCGCGTGCACAAATTTGTCAGATAACTAGAATATATACAGCCGCGTGTACAGCGTGTTGAGTAGCGGTGTAGTTCCGTGTGTCTTTTCGCTCCTCGGTGTACCTATTTTATTTTAGGTTTAGGTTTAGGTTTTTTTTTTTTTTTTTTTTTTTTTGTAATCGTGGCTTTTCCCTTCTTTTTGTGCAGCGAAACCTTGCACGAGCGTTAACGAGTGCAGCGAATGTCTATCGATACCGATACGACTGTGCAGTTGGTTATTTTACCATTTTTCTCCTATTTCTCTGTCTCTTTTCATTTCTCTCTCTCTCTCCCTTTTTTTGTTTTTATTTTCAATGCGTTAGCCGATGGGAAAAGTTGAGACGCGCGTGTGAACGCGCATCGATATGACGTTATCCAATTAAAAAGCTGCCTTTGTGCGACCTGAGCTGTCACAGCCAGTCACCCCCGGCGGAGCCGACACACGTTCGCTACTTCTCTCTCTCTCTCTCTCTCTCTCTCTCTCTCTCTCTCTCTTTCTCTCTCTCTCTCTCTCTCACACGCTTCCCTTTGCCCCGTAGCTGCCGCTGCTGCCGCGGGGCGAACCGATCGAAATGAACCCCTTCGCGCGCGCAAAAGGCCGCTTCCAATTAGCGGGGCAGAGCCAAGCAACTTTTGCTGAATTACTCAGATTAACGTACTTCGCCTACTCGATCACGATCCGTCCCCGCCTCTCGCGGCCGGTTATTATCGACGCGCCTCCCTGCTCCGCCGCTGGCTTTTCACCGGTGTATCCCGAATTCTTCGCTCTCGAGATATTGTGTCGCGCACAAGCGCCTCCGCGATTAACGATACCGCGATTTTCTTTTAAATTTTCTTACCCATCGCTAACGAAAGGCAATTATCGCCAGAAATTGAAGAAATATTTTACGGTACGTCAATTTTCAGCGGTAACCTTTCGTCAGGTTATACGTCGGTCGAGCGTTAAAATAATATTCCTCGTTATATAATATTACTTTTTAATACTTATTAATTGTTTATGAGCATATACCACCACGTGATTTATTGCATAATTATGATTAAATTTAACTTTGAGTCGAAGAAAGAGATATTTTTTATACTAATTTTCTTGTGTCACTCATGCATTGCTACGTAATTGCCAGAAAGTTATTGGCGCATACTACACGTGGCAAGGATGTGCCTTGAAATTGAGACAATTCTCGCTACCATTTTGTAACGCTTATATTAGCAGCACGTGAGAAAAGGCTATCTTCTTGCAGGGCACATACGCGACCATAATGCTGCGGAAATGCGCGGACTGAGCGATCTTAACGGCTGGGAGGCGTTTTAAAGGAAAAAAAAGAGCAAATTCCGATTCTATCGACTATCGTAATCCCGAGTCGTTTGGTCACCTTCGTTCCATTAATTTTTTTTCCAAAATACCAGCTTTCGAGCGTAACGGAAGAACGTCGACCGTTAACCTGGTCTTTACTCCTTTCCTTCTCTTCATCCCGTTTGTTATACGTAGCACTATACACGCATATTAGCATGATCATTTGCGCGGTTGGTTAATCCAAAAATAAAGTCAGCCAGTAGCTGTATAACGGGCATCGAGATTCGAACAGCCGCGAAATTCATGAAATAACGTGCGTGTGAGAGAGAGAGAGAGAGAGTACGGGAGAGGAGCTATCGCATCAACGTCCCACGCGTAAGATTCTAGAGCCCGAAAAGAATCACCGAGACGCTGACCCCGCGGCGCACAGCTCCATGCTCGATGCTCGCGTCGGACCGGTTGCTCTTGGAAAGGCGTACACTCCTTAAGTTGATTTTTATTGTCGAGTTAATTCTATGTATAAGTTTATTAATTAATTACGCGTGGCATTGCACAAATCTATAGTTTTTGTTAATTTCGGTGAGGTACATATATATGGTTTTATTTCGTTAACATTGTACTCTCTATCTATCTATCTCTCCAAAAAGATAATTTTTATGAGCTTATGCCTCGAAATAATTTTTTCCGGGAAACAATTGAATGAATTAATTTGATTTAATTTGATAAATCATGCTTGTTTGGATAATTCATATTATAAAATATTATTTAATGCTTTTATATAATTTGTTCCAATAAAAATATTTCACCGATAGAAAATTACTTGTTCAATTGTAATATCAGACTGATTAGAAAATACTTTACAAAAAAAATGGTCGTTGCGCTGTTTTAACTTTGTTTGTAAGACTATCATTGCGTTTTTCAAGCAATGCATGTAACTAATCTAATTGTCATTAAAAATTTTCTAGGCGTCTAATATGTTTCAAAGTATAGGGAAACATTCATCGATTGTGTTTTATCGAACGACAACTAGGTTAATTAGTATCTCGCGCTATCAAAAGTTCATTTCTCAGTATCGCTGTACGAAAATCGAGCGAGAAAGAACGTGTGTAAGTAAGAACGACTGTGTGTGTGTGTGTGTGTGTGTGTGTGTGTGTGTATGTGTGAGAGAGAAAGATATAAATGAGAGCGAAAGAGCGTTGAGAAGGGAAGACTAGCTGGCGCTTACTTGGTCGAGCTAGAGCGCAGGAGATCAAAACCGTTGAACCCCGGTCGAAAGTTTCAGATTTAATAAGCCCTCACGAATGAGAAGCATGGGTTATTGCAGCAGATATGGAGAGGAGGAGAGCGAGTGAGAAAGAGAGCTAGGTCTAAAGAGGGGAAAAGAGAACGAGCGAGAGAAGACGAAGCGAGAGGAAGTGGGTTAGACGAGGCACGAGTTATTCGGGCAACCGTGCACGTGTGTATATGTGCAAGCCTGGTGAGGGAATGAGAGTGGGAGGTGGAGAGAGAGAGAGAGAGAGAGAGAGAGAACGAAAGAGAGAGAGAGAGAGAGAGAGAGACAGGGGCATATACGCTGATTACTCAGCTTCACCCCCTGACATTATTAATAATGGATCCAATACACCGATCCACAGTTTACCTACTCTATCTCGCTCGCTCTCTCATCCACTTTATCTTTTGCTTCCACCCGCGCATACACAGGCACATGTGCGCACGCACGCGCACCTACATACACGGCTAGAAGTTGGCCATTTCATCTTTGCTGAAATTAATTTATTAATTAATTAACGCATCTAATCTGCGCGGAGTGGAGAAGGACAGCTGCGGGAAAATGAGTTTACCGCGCTCTTGCGTGTTTAACGCTCGCGTATCAGAGCGCGCGCGCGTACGTGTGTGTTTGTACGTGCGTGTGTATATATATATATATATATATATATCGCCTCCGTGATTGTCAGTCCCCTTTCGTTATAAACGAGTCAGATAAAATAAAACAAAAAGAATAGAGGGAGAAATGGGAGGGGAACTAACGAACCACTCCGGAAAATTAAATCCGACAAACTACAACCATAGGAAAGAGAGCCGCGCGATCATTCGTTATACAACAGCCAAAGGGGAAATTCTCTCAGTCTCTTGTTACAATTATTCGTGCTATCTCAGCGATGTTTTTTCGCAAACTACCGATTGCAATCCGGCTATCTGCTCGTTTCGTTTTGGCATGAATTTTGAAAATGTGCCCGTACGATTTTTTTCGGGCCAGGGAAAGAACCGGCACTGTAGCTGCCGGAAAATAAAGTACAGCTGGCCCAGGAATTTTCACGGACTAATTGGCGAGTCGCGTTCGGATCTTTGCCCGCTGCGTTGCGCAGAAACACTCGGCTCCTTTTTTTTCAACACTGACGCATGCTCTTTCTCTCTCTCTCTCTCTCTCTCTCTCTTTGTCCCGTTCTCGCATTCGTCGATGCGCACTATTTTATTACAAACTAATCATACGGAGCGTTTACAGGGCCGTCCGTACTGTTCGGAATTCGGCAAGTTTCGAGGCACGCGTGCGAAAGCAAGGGTTTCCGACTCCTGCTTCAGCCAATGGTTCGTATTAAATTTTTTTCCCAACTTGTTCAATTTGCCGTAAACAATGGCCGAGTCAGTGTAGCAGCGGAGCTCGCGGAAAGCCGAATAGGCGCGCTTTTCTGCACCGGTCAAATACAACGGATTGCTAGGCTGCCGGGCCGCGGACTCAAGGCTAGAAAGGCGGGGAGGGAGAGCTAGAGACTCCAGCAGCGAATAAGGTACGAGCGAAAAAATACCCGAACGTGTATGGAAACGCGAAATTGGTTTCAATCATCCCGTCACGGTCAAATGTCTCTCGTGTATAGTATGCTCTGTAAAGTGTGCGTAAAATACTCCACCGAGATCTCGACGAACGACTGTCACGTCGTTTGAAACTTTGTGCAGTTTTAATTATGACGCGTTTTACGAGCGCGTGCCTCGCTTTTATTCATTGCGGTTTTTAGCTCCTTTCATCGATCATTTATCGCTGATGATGCTTGGATTTTATCGTCCGTTTAATTTCATTTAATTTCGCTCAAATTTTACGCAAAATTAATTTCTCGGTTATTCCACTAGTTTACCGTTGTTAATGCGAATGTCGCAGATTAGGGCTTTTCAAAGTTAGGTTTTATTTTGCAATTTTCGTTGATAAAGATTTCAGTAACTAGGTATTAAAGGTCAATTCCTAAAAAATAAAATGTAAGATTAAAATGTATAAAAATTTTTATTTAAATATGGTGTAGCGAATAAATATGGAGCATTGACTGCCGTTTGCTTTTGACCGGATATTTTTTATTAGTTTAAAATAATAATAATAGTAGACGGGAAAACATTATTTACAAAAAAAAAAAAAAAAAAAAAAAAAAAAAAAATAATAATATCGCAACAAATGGATAAAATGAATAAAATTTGTTTTCCGACGATTCGTTTTTGAGCAAGCACTTTCGGCGAAGACAAGAGTGCTCGAATTATTAGCATTTTCCTTTCCAAGTTTGAAAATCGGTAACCGCATTCGAAGCAAAAAATTGCCTGCACTCTACATTACAATAATGTCAGGTTATTGATGGTGGAAAAAATGTAAAGTACTTTTGCGTGTTTCAAAGCAGTGTGCAGAGGTCCGTAATTGACTCTGTAATAACGGAGTAATCACGAGAGTTACACCTTCTTCGATTGCTTGGTAAAGAAAGGAAAGGGGAAATGGATTATTACATTTTGAGATCGGCTTAAATAGGCAGATCGAACCCCAAAAAGTCGATACTTAAAAAAATTCACATTTTAGTCGTTCCTTTTTTTATACACAAAATTATAAAATATTAATTACATGTTTTAAATTTGCTGCAATAGAGAGAGAGAGAGAGAGAGAGAGAGAGAGCAGAGAAGCATAGAAGGTACTTTTTGGAATTATTTGCAAGCTCGATGCTTCATCGAGAGAGAAAATTCTTCATCGTAAATTTCCAACGAAAACAGGTCCTCGCGTGGCGAAATTCCTCTCGGCGGAATTCATCGTTCTCCTTGTGTAATCGTCGCGCCGAGAAGAATCCAGGCGGTCGCGGGGCCCATTATATTGCATAATGCACTGTGGCGCGATCGCGAAGCATATTAAAAACGCGAATAATTCATCGAGCTCGGCAACTTGACGACTTCGGGGCGGGGATAGATCGCGTGGCGCCCGGAATTTTGCTCCCCGGCCGATAGAACCCGAGACCGGTGAAGGGAGCGAGGGGGGCGAGGGGGACGAGGAGGCGGCAGCGGCGGCTCGACGACACGCGCAGGGAGTCTGCGTAAGGAGCGAGGGTGACGCGCCTACTAATAGGGATAAATACCTAATCGTACCTAAAAGCTGACAAATATGATCGGTCCTAATGGGTTCTGCATGATGTCCCCCGTAATGGATAACCGGCGCGCGCGGGCGAGATTGAGGGAGTGGGCGAATGGAATCGTCGCGGCTGCTGTTGCGCGCGCACGCGTAAATGAGAAATGAATTAATGAACGGTGCTGAGAGAAATCCGATGTTCGAAAGCCGCGTTTTCGAGCTACGTGGTCGCTACTGCGAGTCTCTTCGTGTGTATATATATATATATATATATATATATATATATATATATATATATATATATATTCATATGCATATATATTTATGTATCTTCGGTCGCTTTATCGCACCGATATATATATATATATATATATATATATATATATATATATATATATATATATATATATATATATATATATACATATATATCTTTGTTTTCATTTTCATTTTTAAATACCGCAGAAGCACACGCAATGCGTCCCCCGATACTTTCTACATTTTTCGTAATTTGAAAAAAAAACGAATGTAAAATTTATCGCGCGGAATTTTTACTTAAAAGTGCATCAAAAATTAAAAGAGCTTAAAATAGTAGTGCTAAAAAATTGGACGGCGGCAATATGAAATCGCAGTGAAATATTACACGGGTGATAAAAGGGACCGCTATGTATGTATCTGTATTAAAATTAAAATCAAATGTATAAATTTAAAGAAGTGATTGATTTCATTTTAATGGAGTGGAATTTTTATCAAGCTTTTCAATTTTTTAAGCTTTATAGGATTAACGTTTTATTCATACTTCATGCAGCTTATTGATTTCGGGAACTCGAAAATAAATTCATTTAAACTTTAATACTTTTAAAAACGTTGTGGGAAAGACTTTTATTTGAATTAAAATAAGCGCGGGTAAATTTTATTTTTGTTTGGATTTTGCTAAAATCGTAATTCCAATGTTATTAATTAAGACAAATGTTTATTTATAAAATAATTTACGCCCGAAATAATCGAGATTCACTGTAATAAATTTATTTATATTTACCGAAACATAAATTTAAAAGGGTACGTTTTAATTAAATAAAAATAATTTCACAATAAAGCATAATTAATTTTCTTATAAAATTACCTACTTTATAAAAATATAAAACGAGTAAATTCATTTACGTCATAAAGAACAACGAATGTCACATATCCATAAAAAATAAGCTCTAAAATAATGAAATGCGCACGTGTACAATGATAAGGCGAGGCGTTCATATATACGTATATGTATACATACGTAATGAATGATACATACACATATGTAATGAAGATATGTATAGGCAGAGGCCTGCCACCGTTCGCTGCAGAGCAAGAGACGCGAAAATTAATCACCGGAATCGATCGTCGCGGGCAAACTGGAAAAATTGAGTCGTTCCGTGCGCCGCCGCTTCGCCGTAAAGGGAAAGGCGCCCGAGAAGCAGATAGCGAGTGTTGCTCATGGAGGGGTGCTGCGATCAAAGAGAGAGAGAGAGAGAGAGAGAGAGAGAGAGAGAGAGAGGGGGGAGTTAAGTTGGCTCGCCGTTCAAGTGCCGGTACGGTTCTGCCCGGTCATGCCGACCGATGAAGCTATTCGTTACGCGGAGCTGCTAGCGCACCCATAATTACGCGACGTTAATTATCTCGACGTTGAGATTCCCCCTCTTCCTCGCTCTTTCACTCGTGCGACCAAGAACCGACCGCGTGCCTTCCTCGATATCGCCGTCCGAGCGGTGCTCGATAAATTTATGCACGCAGCCATGAGGCGAAGGGAGAGAAAAAAAAATAAATTCGCTCCGAATGACTGGCCTAATGTACTTTCCGAGCAATAAGGAGTTAGATCGTCGCAGGCTGACTTTATCTAGGTTCGATGATTAGCCGCGCTGGTCGAAAGTCCGAGGCGCACGCACTCGGCGGAAGGCTCAAACTTGTTGTGGCTGCCCCGTAAATTCCTCACCCCCTTCCCCTCCCCTGAGAATCATATTTATATGTTTATTCGGTTACTAATCACTTTGACTTAATTTTAACGGATATTTTATTAATACTTTTTTTTAATTAATGACTATGCAGAAATTAAATGGTATAATCATTAATAAATCTGAACGTTTTAAAATTGTAAGATTTTAATTTTGTAATATAATTCCATTATTTACGAGAAAAAAATAATATCTTACATTGTTTTCATTGTGAAATAAAAGCAGATTATCGTTCGAGCATCAGAGAGAATCCGTTAAGCGCTAAAAGAGAAAGATCGCATCTGCAGGATAGTGGAAGGCAAGTGGGAAAGAGAACATTGAACAAGTAAGCGAGTGAAGAGAGAGAGAGAGAGAGAGAGAGAGAGAGAGATAGATAGATAGAGAGAGAGAGAGCATTTCGGAATACATCTACATGAAGCAGAAAGAGGAAAAGCGAGCAGGATAGAAAAGGGGGCACTTAGAGGCGACCGCGTCCAAAACTTGGCCATTACGTCTTGGGATGGCAGAGGATCTCATGCGGAACTTTAGTTTCTCGTGACATTTCCATATTCTATAAGGCCGTGGATGGCAATCGTATCGAACCGACCAAACTTTTCTCGGGTGCTAAGACTCAATCCGACACTACGTCGAACGTCAACTTTTTTTCTTTCCCTTTCGTCCTCCCTCCATCATTCTCCCTCTTTTTCGACACATTTGCTCGAATCTTTCAGTTTTTTAAATTCTCTTTACTCTTTCTTTCTTTCCCACTTCATCTCCAAACAACATTGCTATTCTCTTTCTATTCTTATACGAATGGTATTTCTCTTGCAAGCAGCTTAAATAATCGGTAAGGATGATCTTACCCTTAAATATTAGAAATTTTTGGGACTATTGAAAAGTACACGATGAAGCGTTGATAATTACAGAGTAAACGGTTAAAAGCGACCAAGAACCAACGTAGTTGAGCATCGCTCACAGATTCGGTAAGTGGGCCCCAGTGTTACCCCCTAATTGCTAACCAAGAGACGCCGCAGTCCTCGACCCCGCGGCGGCTGCCTATCTTCTGCTGTTCCTCTTTTCCTCCTTCTAGTACTCCCCTTTTCCAGCCCCTAACTCGAATAACAGCAGTGCCCATCATCGGAACATGGAAAACGCGTTATATCGCGCGGTTTAGTCACCGCGTCCCGGAGAGAAGCTTCTGCAAACCTCGTGCGAGTTTAGATCAGCGTGCTAACTTTAACCTTATTTTACTTTACCCCTTTTTTTAGCGAGAACTATCTCTCTGTTTTAATGCTTTCTTAAGAAGAATTAAATAAACGATCCTCACGTTGCGGTGTGCTGCTAAATTTTGACAATTTTTGTTTTCCCATTTTTGTTGGTGATCCGGATGATATAAAAAAAATAAGGTTACTTCATTGACTGCAACTATTTTAATTTTAAATTTTATCTAATTATTTTTCTGAAGATTGTTTATTCAAGAAGATTTTCGAGTACCGTAGCTTTCGAAACTTATCGTCCAATGTCGTTGTTATAAATGTATATTTTTGCAAAATATATAAACAACAGCTATAAATTATTTTTATGAAGGATAATAAAAAAGCTGAACTAAAAAAGTTTCGGGAAAAATAAAAAATTGCTAATTAATAAAAAAACAAAATTATTCCGAATAAGTTTTCTTAATTCAGCTTGTAACGGAGTAAAATAATAAACAAAAGTAAATTAATTATTCTCTTTACTAGAGCGGCAAATGTTACCTCTCTCTCTCTCTCTCTCTCTCTCTTTCTCTTTATCGCTTTCTCATTTTTGCCATCTTTTTCTTTTTTATTCGCCAAGGTGTATAACGAAATTTAAATTTAAACGGAGCGAAAAGGAGAGCTCGAGCGGACGAGTGGCGGAAGAGGGCGAGAGGGAGCACTAGTAGTGGAACTAAAGCCCGTCTTAATTACGGGATCGGACGTCTAATTAGAAACAGTCCGCGGGAGCAGTGCTTGTAGTTGGCACGGACTGCCAGTCTGTTTGTTCAATTTTCGGGGATTTACCCGGCGATTTCTAACGTATCGTCGGACGAGACACAGGGAAAAAGAGAGAGAGAAAAAGAGGCAGAAAAAGAGAGAGAGAGAGAGAGAGAGAGAGAGGGGGAGGAAAAGAGATGAAACGCGCGAGCGAGGTGAAGGAAAGAGCTGAAGGAGTCTAGAGCCGTTGAGTTGAGCTAATGCAGCAAACGGCGTTAAACTAATTTGTGATTCAGTCCTGGTCCGAGTATTTGCCCCTACCTCCTACCCCCCCTTTATTTTTTCGTGCATTTTATGGAAAATTCCGCTTAGAAAATAAAGCGATCAATATAGAAAAAGACTTCCCGCGTCGCCAACACCATTTTTTAACACCAGATTATTAACTAAAGGCCTATTGTCGCATAAATAATTTCAGCCGCGAATCTTGAGAGCTTTCGAAAAAAAATATTTCATGCAATTCTATTAATGAATAATGCGAGGAGGGGAAAAGATGTTATGCATTCCACTATATCGAAGGAAAATTTACGTAGAAGCGCGTGTAAGTGTGTTGGCGCGTTTGGTGCACATGGCGGATGCACGGAAAATCGAAGCTCCGAGTGCTGCATTTCCTTTTTTAACGGCGTTATTGGCACGAGTGAAAGCGGCTCTTTTGCTTCGAAAGAAGACAGGATGGAGGAAGGATAGATGGTAGAGGGAGCGCAGAGAGATATTTGAATAAGATTTCGGGGGGTTAGGGTATCCAAGTGCAATTCGCGAAAGAAACGCAATACACATGTCGTTCGCGGCGTAGCTCTCGAAAGAGCTCGCACGAGCGATGCTCCGTGTACGCGCGGATCGTTCGCGTGGGTAATTTACTAATGCAAAGCCGCTCCGTTCTCGAGGCTCGTGCCTCCGCGGTTTCCCTCGGCTTCGGTTCCTACATTTTCCCGTCGCTCTCTCTCTCTCTCTATTTCTCTCTCGTGAGCGCGCGCCCTCGCTCTTCCTCGCTCCTTTCACGATTCTCGCTTTCGCTCTTTCTCTCTCTCTCTCTCTCTCTCTCCGAGGACTTGGGAGCAAGTTGAACACGAGCTCCGCTATCCTTGAAGCGTAAGAGCTATTAGGCGATTGTGTCTTAAATAAAATATTACCGGCGTCTCGTCGCCAACCACTCAAAATAATAATTGCCTTTCTCGCCGCCCCCGCCGCAAGAATCTAGCTCTCTTGCGCCATCGTCCTCGCTCCTTTTTCTTCTTCTTTCTTTTGTGACACGCCGTTCGCCGCCGTGAATCCGAAGAAAATAAAAATGCTTCGCTGACTCCTTCTCCGGCGGCGTTTCGAGCTCGAGAACAAAGAATCGAGAAGAAGGTGGCTGCGTCTGCCGATGAATTTGACATTGTGCATTCGATATTGTGCTCGAATTCGATATTTTGACGATACCTCTCTCCCCGGCTCCTGTCTCCTAGTCTTCTTCATTTTTTCAATAAGATAACTGCAACTGTTAAACATGCATAAAATGATGTATGCGTGACATAATGGCTCTACCATGGGAAAAATATATATGTATTCTGTTTATCGGAAATATCGCAGAAAATTCATTTTGAATAATCTAATAATGAATTTAGAATGTAAGATGAAGATATATTTTAATCAAAATTAGTATGCTTTTAATTTTGTTTTTAAATCAAATGTAGAAAGGTTTTTAATTAGCTCGAAAATTAATGAGCCACTCTACTCGAATAAATTTTATAATCAAATTTTTATTTTTTAATCTAAGTCAAAATAAAATTAATGATCTTTTTAGATATAATGCATTATTAACCGTTTCAAAATTAAACTAAATCAATATTTTGTTCGTTAAAAATTATAAAAAAAAAAAAAATATCCGTATATATATATATATATATTACAATCCAAATTTTTCTTTTAGATGGATAATAGTTATTAATTTCTACGTTAATAGTGTAATAATAAATCTACACGCATTGTGGTACATGAAACGCACATTTCAGATTGCTTAATTAATTTGTCATAGTATAGGTACAACATTTGCTAAAATATAATTTTCCATATACGTTATATTTAATGTGTAATGTTTCGTTAGCAAGGGACAATAATAAAGTTAATCAAAAAGTCGAGTGCGTAAATCAGGCGCAGCTTTCGCAGAAGAAAGAAAATATTGGAGGAAAGAAGTTAAATGAATTTTGAGGCAGTCGTGATTAATCGCGTCGGTCGCATCCAGATCCGGATTCGTCGTAGACGCAACACTGGATTGTACATGTAGGTAGTTATTGTTATATATACTTATTGCGTGGTACGGGCCTGGCAATGTGGGATAGACGCCAAACAGCCGCGCACACGGACGCGCAAACGTACGCCAACGCGCGGACCCGCTTATATTTACCAAGGCTAGAGCGCTTACCTAGTCTGCTTCTGATACGAGTAAGAGGAGGGGGGAGGAAGGGGGGGGGGGGAGGGGAAGAACGCCGGGAAATAGTTAACGTCCGTTTGCGCGTGTGTATTTTGGCGCATACGTGTGTACTCGTGTAATAGCTACGCTAATTAGAAGCACCCACGCGGAATAATTAGAAAATAGACCAAAATGCCCGGAAAGTAATACATGGACTTTTTTACTGTCTCTCTTTCGCTTCCTTTTCTCTTTCGAAATCTTCATTATAATAAAACTATCGAAAAAATTCCTTGTTTTGAAATTTTCTCTAAAGCCTTGTTTTACTTAATTATCATCTCTAATTAATTATATATATATATATATATATATATACAGTATGAATACGTTTATATATATGTACGTACACCTCATTGTATACTATTTCATTATTATATAATAAATTGTGCAATATATTATTACACCATTAATTTAAAACGTTATGTTATTACTATTGCGAAATCACGAAATATTTATCAGATGAATCCGATTGAACGAAGCATTACATAACTTATAATTATCGATGCGGACTGTTGTCAGTGTGATTCAAATGAATAAAAACTGTACTTATCAGTATTTTAATTAAATCTGTAAGATTAATGTAAATAATTTTGGCCGCAAAAAGTAAATGTAGCGATAAATTTTATCTTATTCAACCTAACACGTTAATTGCTTTATTTTAGAAGATGATAATAATAATATTATTGAATTAAATGTGCATATGAAAGGAATTGCCATTTCTAAGAATGATCAGCATTATGAATAACTAACAATTGTAATCGTTCCATTGTTTAGCTGATCATAAAAACCCGCATGAATCCCATGAAATTTCGCAATGTGTCGTTGATAAAAGTGCTTATTAGCGCGAAGAGTTTTATAATTTATTGTTTCCTCGAGTGGGCCAATTCCAATTAACAAAATAAACGGCTCAAGCGCCGTGGGCTCTCGAAGTGTAACGAAATTGTATCTCGTCTTCGATGGTTACCTTCGATCACTGTGGCGGAGAGGAAAGCAGATCGCGGAGGTTTTTCATCGCGAGATTGAGAATTCCTATAAAAAGGCCGCGCGACTCTCTATAGCATGGATAGATCGAGTTGTATAACAAGTACCTCGTTACTACGAAAAAGAGGAAAAGAGAGCAAGAGCACCGTGTCAAATTGCGTCGTGCGTGTATCGTTTACTGATCCAGCTTAAATGCAACTTGTCGTTCTACACGACAAGCCTGCTAACCTCTCCCTTTCAATTTGCATCCCTCGAACCTCGTGCACACAAATGAGAGTTGCCTCTTCTCTCTTTTTCTCTCTCTCTTTCTCTCTCTCTCTCTCTCTCTCTCTCCTCCCTCTTCCTCTCTTTTCCTCCCTCTTCGCGGGATAATTAATTATGTTGTTTTAATTATCCGACAGCTAATTAGGCGCGCAATTATGAAAGGCAAACACAACAAGAAGCTCGAGCTCGCCGAGCTAGGGAGAGAACCGAGCGAAGGTAAGAGAGGGAGCTGGAGAGGGAGCGATGCTGACATGGGCCGACCGCGCGATAGAGTTTGAGAGGGAGAGGAAAAGGAAATGTATATACATAGATACGCCTGGCACGTTAGAGGGTCTCATAGATTCAAGTTTTCTTCTGACTTATCTCGTAAATGATCGTTTTAGTCAAGCTTAATTCACTTTTAACATAGTTCGCGCGCTCATCCACAAATATATATATATATATTATATATTGGTTATTGTTAAAATGTTGTCTATTGTGGATTTTAAATGTTTTTTTATTTTTTTTTTCCTTTATTGCTTAACTAAATATATATATATATAATAACATACGCATATGCACGATTTTCATCATACTAGATCGTGCTGAAAATTTTTACCATAAAGATCGAAGTAAAAACGATCAGAGAAAACGAGATTAGCATTGGCGCATCCATAGCTCAACTTGAGTAAAATGTCTCGGGTGATTTAGGCTGAGTGTGACCGAGTACATAACGCGCGCCCCAAAGAGAGTTCGAGCGGTCTCTCTTTTCTCACTGTAGAGAGAATCTCGCGCGGCCGAATACCTCGCTAACTCGCTCGCTTTTACAATGCGAGCAACTCTCTCTTTTTTTTATTCTCGGTAAGTTCTAGAGGCTATCCCCTTGGAATCCAGAGAATCTCACTTCGTTAGGCCATTCTCTTCTCTCTCTCTCTCTCTCTCACACACACACACGCACACATACACGCACACACACCCATTCTCATTTACACACACGTACAGACTTCGAACTCAGAGGGTGAGAAAAAAATCTCGCGAGCAATTATCACCGAATTTGTTCAGAGGCGACTCTTCTCACGCGGTAACCATTCAAAGTTTTAAAATCCTTACAATTTGAAATATTGAATGATAAGAATATAACTTTGCAATAACTATGTGACCTGATAAAATTTGGCGAAGGTGTCGTTAGCTTTCGGAGACAAAGCGTATATGGAAGCGACAAATGGAGGATTGTTTATTCGATAAGTAAGGGTAAATAAGCACATAAAAGTGCATAATATAAGAGTCAAAAATAAAGAAAAGGAAATGGAGGAGAAAAAGGAAGGGAGTGCAGGTAATTAATGAAAGGTAAGAAGGGAAGCGGCGTATCGGATAAACGACGTAGATGCGCCGGCGATTGATAAGTGGTATAAGAAGGATGGTAGCGGCCGGTGGCGGTACGCGTTGGCGGTGGCGGCTAGCGAGCTGCGAGGGGGTCGCGCTATCACGAAGGTACGTTATGGCATTATAGCAACGTTGAGTTAAATTAACTGTGGATTAAACTTAACGAGGAAACGACTTGCTCGTAGCATCTTGCTTCCTTTTACATGTCGGTAAAGCACACGCGGAATAGGGAGAGTCCCGAGTCGTAGTTATGTCGTGTAAAGATTTTTACCCGCGCCAGCCACTGACCCTTTGTACACTTATTCACCTTTTTCTCCTTCACCACCTCTCGTTTTTTGTGCCGTTGCTGTTGCTGCTACTGTACACGTATGCTCCCGCTCGTCGTTTAAATATGTCTAGTACTTTTTTATCCTCCACGGGATTAAATGGCGAGGAGTCGCTTTCCTATTAGGAATGCGAAATTTAAAATGGAATATATTATTCTGTTCTTCCTCGAATTGATAAAAATGAGTGGTATAAAGTTAATTAAAGGATGCTTTTGACGAGTGGAAGTATTTTTTAAAAGCTGCGAATGTTTTCAAAATTCTCGAATCGCTTTACTTAATTTTAAACGTGGCTTTGCTAAAATTAAAAGTTTTTATTTTAATGCAATCTAATACATTCGTATTAGACATAAAATTTGAGTTTTAATTATCTTTACTTGCAAGGAAGCGTATATACGTAGGTATGTTTACTCGTACATATTCGTTATATTCATTTGCTGCGAATGCTCAAGGAATTTTTTTTTAAATAAATTCAAAGCCTTTTATAATTAAAAGCCATTAGTTAATTAAATTATTTTGATAAAATACAACATTCCACTGATATATTATGAAAACTTGTTTCGGATTAGTCTTGTATGGATGATAATTTTATCACGAGACAGAACGTTGGCACTAACAAAGAAGAGTTAGCATTATGAGGGAAATAAAGAATTTGCGGCGGCTGACACATCAACAAAAATTGGATACAATGAGCATTTCCGGTTTCTCTGCTTAAGTCAACGCGAGCGGAAGAAATCCAGAAGTGGAGACAAAGTGGATAAAAAAGGTGCATTAAGCATTACTTCTTGACATGTAGGCGCGAGCATCTCTCTCTCTCTCTTTCTCTCCTCGTCGCCGTTGATTAAAGTTTATTTCGAAAGAAAAAGTTCAACAAAGTTAACTATATCGTTATTCTATTTTTTTATTTATTAAAAATTTACTCGTTCAGAGTTGGACCTCCCAACTCTAGTTTATTTTTAAAACAAACGTTGCTTCGCTGCAAAAGACTTTTGACAATAAAGCGTGAGCTCCTTAAATAAATTTATTGATCAATTAACTTATCATAATGGATCGTGGGATACTTAGTACATCGATGACTTCGGTAATTGATTTGAAGAGAAAAAAATTAATGCGAACGTTTTTTTAATACCTACTTAATTGAATTAAAAATTAAAAAAAAAATAAATAAAATTGATATCAAATTAAAAAAATTAAATTTTGAGAATCAATTGTCTGCGTTTTAATAATAAATCATGATCCGTAAACGGATGTTTGTATTCCATTGCGTTTTCTCGTCGAGAGTAGAGTCGGTAACGAAAGAACGAGCGGCGAAGATCACTTTCTAATTGTTCGGCGGCGGTGGCTGTGGCGAAAGTTTTGCGCGATTCTGAAATCCCGTGAAATACGCGCGAGGAGCGGAGGAGGAAACGTAGGCGCGCTCGCGTCGACGGTTCGGTTCAAGGTTAGTCACGGGCCTATAGATTTTATCTAAAATAACAAAACTGTAAAGCCTAATGAAGTTCATTTAGATAAAGTCGCGGATAAGCAGCTGTTCTCCCTCCTTTTCTTTTTGGCCCTAATGAAAGAGAGAGAGAAAGAGAGAGAGATTACGAGCATTTTCGTTTACCGGAATTCGGAGACTCGTTTGCAAAGAAAGCCCCACGAAGAAAAGTCGGTGCCGTGCCTTTGCAATTTTTTTCCCAGCGAAACGCTTGTTTTTGTCGGTAAAAGCATCGAAACGCAGTACACAGTGACGTACGACAATCCGAAAGTGGCATAGGAGAGCTCTCTCTCTCTCTCTCTCTCTCTCGTTTCTGCGCGCGAGCTTCATATGATTATACTCGTGAAATCGTCGTTGCCAATGCAGCTATTTCGAGAAGCCGTTTAATTCTCTTTTTCTCCCTCGTTCTCGTCTTCTCTTTCTCTCTGACTCCTTTATTTCTACGTTCACGAGTGCGATTTAGTTTTCCTTCTCTTGTTTCCTGCTTCTCTCCCTCCTCTCTCAAGCCATTACAATATTAATTATTTACGTAAAAAACACGGCGTGCCGCTGCGGAGATCTCATCTTTAATTAAATCCACCAATGGATTTGAGAGGAAGAGAAAGAGAGAGCTAGAGAAAGACGGATGGTAAAAAGGGATTAAAGCCCGGCATGTCAAAAGCAAGCATATAACTGTAACTGATTATACTTGTGCGCTGCTTTGCAGATTTTAAGAAATGTCGCGTGACTCCAGATCAAATATAACAATAGAGGCAGAGTTTTGAATCTTAGATAATCAAGGATAAGAAGAGAGAAATAAAAGAAATAGAATTACGGTGCTTTGTTAACTTGTACAGGATAAAAATAAAGTGTCTCGAGATGATTCTCGAATTTAGAAAAAAATAAAAAAAATAACTTATTTATTCGATTGCGAAACAATATCGATACTTATCTTGAAAATTTATAATTAATAATTATGAGAATTATTCAATATGAGATTGACTCGTTTTACTCATAAAGTAAGTAGTATTTTCAACAAAAAACGAATAGAAAATCGTCCTAAGAGGTCGAGAACGCGGTGAGTTAATAGCTTAGAAAGGAACGAACGTCCGGTGGTGTCCGAATAGTTGCAGTGGCAGCTTTCGTCGATATCGATTCGAGCCTCGGCTTTAAATTGATAATTCGTTGGCTCGACACAATAACGGAGCGTTCTCGCGTGCAGCCGCGCGCGCGAGCAAGGATGAAGCGAGCCAGCACCGGGAGAGACGAGCTCGAGTCGTACGGCCGGGGATCGATCCTCGAACCGCTCGATGACTTTGTCGGGGTAATTAACATGCATCGTCGGGCCGTCGTAGGCCGCGACTAGACACACGTACATGGCCTGCCGGGGTTGAGAGCGGGTTATAGGCTGGACTCTCGACTCTCCTCGCGCTATTAGAGGGTGCGAGTTCACGAGGAAGACAAAGAGGGTGGGGTGAGAGTAAGGAGCGGAGCTTCTAAGTTGGACCTACCGGTCGTTATGAAAGTTACGTAACTTTTCCTTCGCATCGATGCCATCGTCCGGCTCCTCCGTATGCACGCGCGTCTTTTAAGGATGCTTCCCCCCCCTCCTCCCCCACCGTACCCCATTCAATTATTCGACCGACGAGTAACTGCCGTGCGGAGTAGTTTGCTTTCTCTTTCTCTCTCTCTCTCTCTCTCTCTCTCTCTTTCGGGAAACACATTGGAAGCTCTTTGGAACGTATTTATGACTTCTTTTTAAACACTGCATTGCTCCGATTATATTTGAGCTTAATTCGAAGCAGCCCATGAAAAATTATCTGTAATATGTTATAAAATTCTCCAAGTATATGCAAGTGAGGAGAATACCAGTTATAGTTTACTTCGCGCAGTCTTCTGCATGATTTACAAAAATTTAACGAACAACTTTGCATCGCAAAATATTTCATCGATAAAGATAAAGTAATGTTTTCGTAAAAGAGAGTTTATTCGATATATTGAGAAAGTTATTTTGTAAAAATGTGTCGGTAGAAAGTTGAGTAGAGCCAGCGACGGCCCAGTAGACGACTTTTAACGACGATCCGCACGAGCGCGGCTGCCTAACTTTTCGTCGTAATTAATTCTCCGAGTTAACGCGGAATGCCATAATTAATTCTCGCAGTGGCTCGCCACCATGAAGAAGGAGACAGAGTATACTCGGGGAATGCGCGCGCGCGCGCGAGAGAGAGAGAGAGAGAGAGAGAGAAAGAGATTTCAAGTTAGAGCTAGGTTTACAACAATATGTACTCGCTCCGATTAGAAGCCTCGCGCTTGCTTGTTATATATAATTAATTACATTCTCTTTATGTCGAAACGTTTGTTAATTATCTCGGGAGGCTTCCTTCGCAAAACTTCCGACAACAACGTCAACTTGATTGTTGGCTGATAAGCAAATTTCTGATCGACTCTGCCTACTATACCGTGCAATAGGCCTTTTCGATGACAGTTTTTCAGCTCTTTCGCTTACGTATATGTTATTTTTTTCTTTACTCCTTTCTTTCGAATCGACCGATACCTGGATTCTTTCCAATTTCACGTAAATCATAAATCATTATAGCAATTAATCTGAAATCATAATGAGAATATTTTGAAATTTTTAAGACTCGTTAACCATTATTAAAATAATTTACATAATAAATAAATCAAAAACCATTGCATCTGTCCTCTATTCTTATTATAAAATTTCCGTTTCGAAATAAATAAATCCTTCGATCATTTGCTTAATTTTAGCATGTTAAAGGTTAATAATATTAATTTTTTATTACATAACATAAATAATATTGTATAAAATAGTACAAAATCGTATAAAAGCAATTAGCTCACTAACCGTCCGTTAAAAAGGAGAAAAAAAAAATACAAAAAAATACAAAAATACAAAACAAAACAAAAGAGACCGTTTTCATTTTTATAAAGTCAAATATTCTGAGAAAAAATTGACTTAGAATTTAATTTGGAAATGTCAATTAACAAATTTTTCGAATTGAAATGAGTGTACATTTAGGACGAGGATGGATTGAATTTTCATCTGGAAGCTATTTCTATAAAATTTATATTGAAATGGAAATAAAAAGAAAGCAAGATTGAAATATTGTTTAATAAATTTGAATTTGATGAGCTTTATCGATAAATGAATTAAATTAATGGAATTTTGTATTATACAACTGTACAATTTTCTAGTAAATTGTTAATATATTTCTCATATAATACAATTATTATTCACAAATACATTGTTGGATATTTGTGAAATATTTTCTCGTAAAATTATACAGGCGCTGTAGAAACCGAGAGCTATTTGATTGAAATAATAAATACGAATTTAAAATTAATTTACTAGTATCACGCGCATGAGCGATATCGCTTACCGATAAATTAAATCTCGCCGTTTTGTAAGTGACAGCGTCATTTTCAGACATGTGCTCGTTCAATTAAATTAATGAGAATTGCGACTTTCTCTACAGTGAAATTTTTTTCCCTCGACATCGACAAGTATTAATTAGTCGTCGAAACAAAGAAACAATACGCTATCCTCGTCAATTAAATAATTGAAATAAAAAAATTATTTTTATTTAAAAAGAAAAAAAAAAAAAAAGTTGGCGCGACCCGCACAAATGCCGTAGGCTATGATGATTATATAAAATATGAAAAACGGAAAGTTTCCCGTGGAGCTGGGACGCGCGCGCACGCGCGCGTGTGTGTGTGTGTGTGTGTGTGTGCGTGTGTATTTATGTATTTGTATCGACAGCTATTCGGACGATAAGAAAATAGACCTCGAGCGTAAGGTAGCGCAGGCTCGTATTAGCCCGGCAATAATCGGGCGACCTAAGAGCGGTAATTAATATAAACAAAGGCGAACGAGCGGAGAAGCAAGACGAGAGGTATGGTAGGCAGTAGTCGCAGGCAGTCGTCTTTGTCGTTGGGGTCACCGTCGCCGTCGTCGTCGCCGCCACCGCCGCCGCCGCCGTCGCCATTCGTCCAGTCATCCCCTCTCCGATAAATAGGTAGGTAAGCTTCTCTTCACTTACGCGCTCGGCGGAAACCCCAGTGTTAATTAACGCCGAGTTTCAAGACTGATTTACGTGGCGTCTAATTAGCGGGACTGACGACGATGTATGTAGCAAGCATTTTGATTGGCTGCGTGCGCGAACCCGCTACCCTTTATAGCCGCCTGCTGTTGCTGACGCTTTCTCTTTACCTCTTTCTCTCTCTCTATCTCTCTCTCTCTCTCTCTCTTTCTTTCTTGGTCTCTTACAGCGCGTCTCTGTTTCTCTCGGGCTCCGCGGCCGATTGGCTTTGCTGCAGGGAACTTTTCAAGAGTCAGAAAGCTCGTGTGAGCTAGCTCGCACGGATGGCAAAGATCACGCGCCAACGGCGAGTTTAACGATTGCGCCGAGAGCATTGTTTGCAATTTTTTGTATAATTAAACGGTAAAAAAAGCCCGTCACCGGTCAAAAAGAAGGCAAAATATACTTTGCGCATTAAATTACGTATTTCGAACTGCTAAAGCCTTTAAACTCGACGCCGATTCGAACCGCGACGAATCTCTCCTTACTTTATTGCAATTCAATAGTACATGCTTATAAGGTTTTTGGTACCTCTCAATTTTTCAATGATATTTTAATTTTTTTAATTTTATCATATTCAAAATTTTAGATCTAAATTTTAAGTTTGTGCTATAACCTACATGACAATATCTACATGAAAAAATGTAATCGATAAAAATTAAGAAACAATTTTTTTAAATCTATTGGACTTATCTCAATTTTTAAAAGTCTGAAAAAGATAAACATGAAAGAAAAATAAAAGAGAGAGAGAGAGAGAGAGAGAGAGAGAGAGCGTTTTTAAAAACAAATTTGTAATAACTTATTAGAAAGTATTTTATAATCAAGTAATTGAAGCCATATTTCAAATATGGCTTTGAAAATGACGCAGGAAATAAGTGAAGCTAAAAAATATTTCATCATTACTAAAATTTATTTAAAAATATTAAGAAAAACAATTATTTATTTTTATTTTTTTTTATCTATTTCTATATTATCTGAATTTTAACTGAATCGACAATGTTTAAATTGTTAATTTAGCTTTTGTTATAAAAAAATGAATTAAAATAGAAGACTAATATAGCTATGTAATGATATATTTTACCGATAAAATGTTTATATCGTAAAAAATAACCTTTTTAAAAATAATAGATTATTAAAACAAAGCGTTTTATCATCTGCACACAAATTGAAGAAAAGTTTGTTGATAATAATTAAAAAAAAAAAAAAAAAAACAAAATAAAAAAAATTAAAAGTCAACCTTCTTTTTTAATAAAGAAAAAATAAATTTTTTATAAATCGAGTACAAAGAGCATGACAATAATTAGGCCTAAACAAATTTTCGAAAATAAAAGGATACCTTTTCATCGATATTTTTGTCTGGGATTATTGGGGCGAAATAAATTAACGCAGTGCCGATTGAGTGAATTTATTTAGTACGAGAGACAAGGGCACGTGCAGCAAAAGTAGCTGCCAAATGGCAAAATCGAGGAGGCGGTGGCAGCGTCTGCCGCTATGCGTTAACATCCCTCACCGATTTATACGCCTGACAATTAGCCGGCGCATCGCGTTAGACGCGCGTTCGCCCAGCGTCAATTAACCAGTCTCTTCTTTCGCCTGCTTCTCGTCCCTTGCGCGCATTCCGCTCGAACCCGAAAATACATCTTGGACAAGCGCACCTTTTTCCCAATTTCGCAAGCCTTTGAACTCGCGCCACCGTCTCGCTTACTCTGTTGTACATTCTGGCATCGGCCGATGCTCGACTCCTCCTCAAAGATTATCTCGAAATCTTATAAACGCTCGCAAAGATTCACTTTTGTAAATGTATAGCGCACAAAAGTATAAGCAAAAGATTGACTTACCTCGAAAGATTCGGCATCGGGATGCCGTCGATGGCAATTGGTCGTTGTAAAAATGAGAGAGAGAAAGAGAGAGAGAAAGGAGAGCGAGGAATAAAGAAAGCGTTCGCGGGACAAGTCGCTTGCTCTCGCCCGCACACGCCCGAGCGAAGGAATCCAATAAAGAACAAAGTACTACTTTTATCGCCCAGCTACAAACGAGCGGAACGGGTTATGCACGTCAATCAGCGGAGCCGACCAAGCGGACTCGCTCATAACGGCTTCTCTTGTCTACATATGCTCCGTCACTTATGATTTTTTACACTATCTTTAATTTCATTAGTGACATTTTTTCTTTTTCAACATCGTACTGACTCACCGAAAAAACCTGATTCTCTTGTTTTCTTTCAAATCGTTATGAAAGAATCGTTTTTCTTATCGGTTTTCTCCGTCCCTCTCTCTCTCTCTCTCTCTCTCTCTTTCTTTCTCTCTCTCTGGTATTTCGTTTTTTGAACTGCGTTCAATAACAAAAGTAGAAAAGAAAAAAAAAAAAAAAGAAAATTTGTAAAATCTTTACAGCCTCGTTGAATATAAATAATTATGTTGAATATAAATAGTTATGTCAATAATCGTTTTTTTTCAACTTTAATAATCATAGTATGGATATTAAATGCTTCAGAGTAAAAAGTTTAATAAGATAATATGTCAGTCTTAATGAAAATTATTTCGATAAAGCTTGAGTATAACAACCGATAAATTAACTGTTTCAAACAGGAATAAAAATATCAGCGTTTTCAATTAAAATTTCGTGCAAAAATTTTTGTTGAGTTTATCTTTTTATTAAGAGTAAGTTGAAAAAAAAATGTCAACATTTTCATGTGATAGAAAATAAAATAATAAATAGCAATAAATATAAGTGTAAATGAAATAATTGATAGCAATAAACACAAAAAATAAAATAATAAATAGAATAAAAATAAGTTTAAAGAATAAGGAAAAAAAAAATAAGTTTAGGAATAAAAAAAAGAGAGCGGAAGATAAAAAGTCATGAATGGGAACTTTCTAAAAACTTGTATCTTTATTAATTAATAAACGTGTCTGTGTTTGCGTCATGAATCGCGTTATTTTATTATTTTACAAGAGCTCGCTGGCCCCGAGGGCTCTCTCTTTCTTTCTCTCTCTTGCTCTCTCTCTCTCTCTCTCTCTCGCGTGAGCGCGCGTGTGTGTGTGTGTGAGAGAGAGAGAGAGAGACAGAGAGAGAAAGGAAAAGAGGCAGGTGCGCGCACCCGGGGCCTCATAGCTTACACGTCGAGATAAATCAAATATAACAAAATTAACTAAACGCTAAGGATTACCTTCGACCGAGCTCATTCGCTCTCAACGCCTAGCAGCAGTCGTCGACCTCGGCCGGCGAGGGCCGCGTGCACGCGTTCGGCTCCCTCCGTCTTCTCGTCCTCCGTGCCGAACGCGAAAAAAACCAGTTTCGAAAAGCACCGAGTAGTCCCCTTTCCCCTCATCCACCTCCTGGCTCGCCGTCGCCCGAGCCGAGCGAAGCGAGCGCCTACTCGGCTGCAACTCGGACGACCGGGGCCAGAGTTTAATCAGACCTTTTTTAAGCAGTTCTCGCATCTCTGTTCTGGCGCTGATCGCAAAAGGCAGTCGATGTGCTTTCCTTGAGCGACGAGCCTGACACTCGCCGTTTGTAAATAACCATTTATATCACACAAATTTTAACAATATACAAAATGTATTCTATATACAAGTTTAAATTACACATCCTTCCGTTCGACGTATCGCGCTCGTGCGCTGCTAATTTTTTCTCTCACTCACTCTTTCTCGTTTGCTCGCTCGCTCGCTCGCTCGCTCGCTTGTTCTTTCTCTTTCTCTTGTATTTCGCATTCAAAGCAACAATAGCATACTGGCGTATCCGTCTCAATATTGACTTCGTTGCGAATGTCGTACGAGTCGCAACAACGAATGAACAACTTGCGTTCGTTCGGCCGTTTGCCGGCGACGAGCTCCTTGACGAATGTTTTATGTTCACTCGTTTACTTGGTTAAGACACTTGGCCCCTTGACTTTTTTTGCTCTTTTTCGCTCTACTTCGCTCTTCATCCCCGCACCTCGCACTCTACCATTCCTTCCTCTCTTAAGCATACAAAACGTTTGGGACAAAAGTTCGGTATTAACGGAACGAGTAAACGAGTAGTAACAACCAGTTGTATCATACAGTTTACATTGAAGGTTTCTTTTTCTTTTTTCCATTTTTTCCATTTTTTTTCCATTTTTTTTCCATTTTTTTTTTTTTTTTTTTTTGTTTTTTTTTTTTTTGCGTTAATGAAGTTTTTAATTCGTCTAGGCCAGTACCGTTGCGCTCGCAAGATGCTGGAAAAATGACTTAGTTTGCTCAATGCCGTATTCGTAAAGTATACGTGTGCGTGGGCGCTCGCTCGCGTGTGCGCGTGTGTTTGAGTTTTTAGATAAAATTACTAGAGGTCAAATTCGAATGAAAATATTTTTCCAGCACGCATCGGTGACTCCGCGACGTACCTCAGTAATTGAACATTGAGAGATTGTTTCAAATAAACGTTCGATTGATCAGTTAAATCGACGATTTAGTTTCCTCTACATAATGCTATTGAAGTACAACCTGCCGATAAAAACGGTATTGGCCACAAACGCACTGTGTTTTTATTTTGAAGATTTTACATTTTTTTCATTATTTATGATTATACATTTATATTACATTTATTTCGGATGCTCGAAATCATACGGTTTTACAACGGTGATTTGTCTGTCCTTAATTTCACGAAACGGGAAGCTCGGTCGCCAGCGTTCATGTGCTGCTGCTGCTGCTGCTTCCCTCAACATTTTTATTTTTAAGCGAAACCTCACTCCTCCATAGGATTTAAAAAGATTGTCATGCGGTACGAGCGCGCCATTGTCCTCCGTATCGATTTCAATTCGTTTAACCTCACATCTCAGCCTTTTACAATGGAAAACTCGACCAAGTTTTATGCGGCACATTTTTTCGATAGTAATATGTTAACGTATTATATTATATATATATATATATATATATACACACAAAAATATTTTCACAAAAAAATAATAAAGAGCTTGCTTACTCATTATGCCGAGCTTAAGTTTACGAGCTGTTATCTTTGAAAAATATTCTTTTCCAATTTATATTGATTCTTGTGAATTATAAGAAAAAATCATATATTTATATATATATATAAAGTGTACAATGAGTCTATTGTGTATCGTTTTTGCGACGGAATTCTTTAAGCGCGGCGCCGCACAAAATTTGGCAAAGCCTTCTTTCCCTCGACTCGATCGTTCGCAGTGCTGCGACGACGACGGACAGTCGTTTATACCCTGTCTTTTATTTAACGGCACGACGAGCATTTATATCCCTATTACCTTAAATTTAAGTTGTTGTACCTTAACGCCCACGAAATTTTTTCAACGAGCTTAGCGACACTTCATAAGCGAGCTTCTCTCTCTCTCCCTCTCTCTCTCTTCTCGTCTCGCTCTTCTTATTGCTTGTACGAGGAAATGCGATTGGGAAAGTTCGTAGCGTCTGCGAGGCTGCGTGCAGCAAAATCGGGGGGAATACAGGAAGGAGGAAAAATAAAGTTACAATGAGATCAGCTGCAGTAATGTTAACGTACCCGTGCGAAAGGAAAATTGAATAAGGGCCGGCGCGGCGCGATTTAAAGAGCGACGATTTCACCGCTTAAAAGTTTCTCTCTCTCTCTCTCTCTCTCTCTCTCTCTTTCCCCTCACTTTCGCCGCAGTCGCACGAAAATGAAAGAGGAACGAGGCTCGACTATAGTCTTCGCTGGAAGAAGAGGCAGCCCGTTTTCTTTTTTCTTTTTTGAAAATGAAATAAGAGGAGTGAAAGAGACAGGGAGCGAGAGAAAGCGCGACTGAGAGAAAGAGTGCGTTAACGACAGCCCCTCGCGACATCGAAACAAGAAGCGACTAACGAACTTAGGCGGTTACCGTACGATGATTTCGCAATGAAAGAAAAATAATTTTCTAAAAGTCGACTCTTTGACCGAATGAGAGAAGCTCGCGCTATAAATTTAAACGTCGCTCCGATTGTTAGATAACGAAATTACCGCCTTGAAGACAAAGAAATTTTTAAAGTTTGCGTACCGAGCGCACATGCGTATACTTAAAGTTGCTTAATTTTTCGTCGGTACTATTGTTTCCGAAATAATTATTGTAAATCACTAATCAGTCGTCGTTGAGTTGCCCAATCGCGCACCATTTATTTGTCGACGCGAAATTCGTTTTACTTTTTTTTTCTTCTTGTATTATCTAAAATAGAGCGAGGATGGCCCTCTAAATCGTGATTCATCTTCGCAGAAATTAACGAGACGTAACGATAGACTCGTTCTCTTTTGATATTAGAGCAAGCCTGCCGTCGACCTGTCGTATTTTTACGGAAAAGTCCAGAGGAACGTGCCGTCGAGGTAACGCGAGCACTACGATTCGGAGCTCCTTCAAGCAGACCTTCGCGCGCGGATCTCAAAGTGGCCTCCTACGTGGAGCCGCGAGCTCGAGAAAAATAAGCAGCCAGGGCGAGCGCTATGCAGCTGCTCGAATCGGCACTCGAGGGGCACACGCGTACTCCCGCACACGACTAGCGGCGAGGGCGCGCGTCACCGCGGCGCAGCCGCAACGGTGCTCGGAAGGGCAGCGGCCCTTGGCTGGGCTCAGTCGCAGGGCTCGGGCGTCCAGGGCCACTCCTGGTAGGGCGGCGAGGCCTGAGAGTGCTGCTGCTGTTGCTGCTGTTGCTGCTGATGCTGCTGATGCTGCTGCTGTTGCTGTTGCTGCTGGTGATGGTGGTGGTGGTGCGGGTGGGCGTGGGCCGCGTGGTGCTGGGCGAGGACGGCCAGCGGCATCAGGGGCATCGGCGACTGGTGCTGGTGGTGGGCCGGGGGCGGCTGATGGAGGGGCGAGGGCTGCTGCTGGTGGTAGTGCTGTTGACCCGGTGGCGGCGGCGGCGAGTAGGCTTCCCCTCCGACGGCCACGTCTACCAGGTCGACCTGCGGCTGGAGGGCCGCGACGACTATGGGGGCCGTGGGCGCGGTGGGGACCTTCTTGGGCCGGCCGACCGGGTTACCGCCTCATTCGCGGCTCCTTCGAGGCCTGCCGACCTTGCCCTTCCTCGTGGGCATGCCGCCGTTGCCCGTTGCCGCGGCAGCCGCCGCTGCTGCCACCGACGACGACTTGACCATTTTGTGGAAGTCCGTCTCGCAGACGGCTGCGCCCGATATTAGATAGTACCTGCAATAAAATCATCGATTTTTTAAAATAACTTTTCTTTTTAAGCGACGCAATAATTAGTAATAATAATAATTTCAATGTCTATCTAATAGAATTTTCCATTAATGTTACATTAATACATTTATTCATGACAATTTATATTTCTTCGGAACGACACCAGAGTTTATTTATTCGTTTGTAACAAAAAATAACATAAATCAATCCAATGAAATATTTAATAATTCTTCATTAATAACAATAACTCGACATTAGATTATTTCGATGTGCATCTAATAATTATAGAGCTTTTTGTGTGATTATGTCCTTAAACGTGTTTTATTTTGTAGGAGAATTCATACACGTCTGTTAAAATCGAGGAAAGATTTATCTTAATCGATACTGGATAAAAAAGAAAAAGAAATTCTAACGGAAAATTGGGGTGTCGATCGAAAAAAGCCGACGCGATCTATCGTAAAATGAATGTACGTTGAAGGTTTTCCTCAAAGATCTGCCATTGTAGCATATTTATATTATATTATATAATATATATATATATATATATATATTAATGCATTCGGATACCGAGCGAGCGAGAGAAAGAGAGAGAGAGAGAGAGAGAGGGGGGGGGGGCGAAGGCATACAGGAACAATTGTGCCGTCGTCGCAGCCGTGAGGTTCACTCTGTCTGTCTGTCTCTCTCTCTCTCTCACTTTCTCTCTCTCTCTCTCTCTCTCTCTCTCTCTCTCTCTATTTATGCCCGTCTACGAGGCTAATGACAGCGTGCGCGGCAAGCACCGACTAACTCAACTCCTCGGACATCTGTTTTCCTCGGGGAGTAAGAGACAGACATAGATAAAGCAAGAGGGGTTGAACAGTCCCCCGATCGATGCTTCGCGTATGCATATATAGACACATGTGCGCGTGTGACTCACCTGTCGCCTTGCGTGAGCTGCGTGCCGCATTTTGTGCAGGTAAAGCACTTGGTGTGAAAGACGGAGCCGCCCGCTCTCGTGACGAGTTCAGTCGCGGGTATCGTCTGGCCACAAGCTGCGCAGGCACCTGTGCTACCGAACATCCTGAAACAGACAAACAAACGGATTCCAAGATCAGACACAAATGCACCTTTAACCGTTGCGTATTTTTAACGCATATGCTTATGGCAACCATCCTTGGTTTCATTAAAAAAGAAAGAAAGAGAGAAAGAGAGAGAGAGAGAGAGAGAGAGAGAGAGAGAGAAAAATTCAATGGGAACTGGCTATCCACATTAGCGCAACGACGTTATTCAGTATAGTATATTTTCTTGTATTGAATCTATATTCGAGTCTTTGTTTACGCTTTGTTTTTAAAATATTTTATTAATTCTCCGTCAGTATTTATATCTATAGCGGTTTAAGT
The DNA here is from genome assembly GCA_949987625.1 of Chalcis sispes. NCBI lineage: Eukaryota > Metazoa > Arthropoda > Insecta > Hymenoptera > Chalcididae > Chalcis > Chalcis sispes. The sequence continues at coordinate 327,131 of OX465097.1, forward strand.
AAAAATAAAATTTGCTTTAATTTATTTTTCGTTAAAAAATAAATTGCTTAAACTTTTCAAATGCAATGGTAAAAATAAAATTAGTTTTCAATTAATGATAACAAATTTTTCATCGTTGTATAAATATGGTACAAAATGGTTCCAATTAAATTCTACCTCAGACGTTGAAAGTAGCATCTTAACTAAATGAGCCTAAAGAAGGTTTACATCGTTACCGATTCAACACTAAATTCACTAAATTAAGTCTTTATGTATTTATCGATCTTCTTGAAATTAAAAACGAATAACTCATTAATATTGCCACCGAGACATTTCTGTTTATATTTTTATTTGATGAATTAATTTTTGAAATATTTTTTAAGTATTAGTGTTTAATATCAATTAAAATTGAAATTTCATGAAAAAAATATACTCTCAGATAATTTAATATGTAGTAATTGTCAAATAATAATAGCCTTCCAAAAGTTCATCGAAAATAGACATGATTAAATATAAATTGTTTAAAATAAAATCTTTTTTTTGCCTTTTCTAAAATTTATAAGAGGTTTTCGAGTCTGACATACAATAAAGTAAAATACTGTAAATTTTTCAAATTAAAGCGGCGAAATATTTCTTTCAGATTAGGAATCTGGAAAAAAGTTTAAAGAGTCGCTCTGGTGGTATAAATTGTGTACATCGGAGCTCACGATTTCTCGTCTCTTTTTCATTCATTCCCGCCTTCGCTTACATCCTTTCTAGCTCTTTTTTCTCTGTTTCTTACTCACTCCTTAACCTTTCTCCGGCTGTGCTATCTGCGCATACAACCTCTCGGCTAAACGAGCACATCGGTTTAATAAGGTGTTGTAAGTGCGCCTTTTAATTGGCAGCTCAGCCAGATAAATCCGCGGATTCGCTTACTCTTTCTTTTTTCTCTCTCTCTCTCTCTCTCTCTCTCTCTCTCTCTCTGTCTGCTGCGTGCCAGTCTCTATCGAGATGCCGTATATATAACGGGCCTTGGAAAATAATTACGTCTCTCCTTTTCGAAGCTGCGTTGACCTTCTCCCCCTTTTTCTCTCGTTGTTTCTTGCACGCCCTCTTAAAAAGCATCAGCAAGCGTATCTTTCTATTGTTTCGGTGCTTTTTTTGCAAAACATCTCGTTCGACTTAATTATTTTTTCTTATTTTTTTCTTGATCTTTTTTTTGAGTTCCTAGTTAACGCCAGCAGGAGTTTACGAAAAATCTCTTACGACGTGTCGTGGTAAAAAAATCCACGCAAATAAGTTAATGGCTGAATTTACGTAACTATTTTTACCGGAGCAAAACTCGATCGGGTTTTATTCATGTTAAGTATTGTATCGATTTTTTGCGAATGAATAATTTACATTTTTCATGTAAAAAACTCACTTGTATTCAACGTGAGCCAATTAAAATTTTAATTTTTTTCCCTAAAACAATAAGAAAATCATTAATTTAATAATGATCGAATCGATTTCTTATTAATAGATCAACAGCTGATGCGATTAATACTGCACTGAATTTTATTAACCTTTGAAATCTACACAAAAGATAAATTTATTTAACTAGAATATTTTTTAAAATGGAATTATATTATAATAAGTTTGTAAAAAGCGATCTATTTATAAAAATAAAGGAAGGCAGAATTAAGCGGCGGTGCTCCTCTTTAATTCCGCGTGGCAAGTAAATTTTTTAATGCGAAAAGAAAGTAAACTCGCCAGGGGAGGGCAAATCATCTGCTCCGTTACATACGCGGAGGCCCGCTCCGGCTGCGAACCTGAACGTTCAAGCGAACGGTGATTTTTCGGTTAAAGCCGCAAGATCTCGAGTGCGTGATTACGACGAGCTGAGGGGGTAGCAACCTCCACGGCGGTGGCAGTGGCATCGTATTTACAGCGGGCACACACGGGCACAGCGTGGGTCGCGCGTGCATATCCACGTTAATGGCAGTCAATGTTTGCCAAGTGGCAACTAGCGCTGTCTCTCTTCCCCCTTCCCATCTCTTCCTGTCGCGTATGCCGCGCGCCTCGTATAAAGCTCGATGTTTATGCACCAATTAGCTACGTATACGTACGCGCGCGGACGAAGCCGCTACCGCCCGCTTCCCTCGCGATCTCCAGCTACCGTTCTCGGATTCTCTCCCTCCCTCTCGCTCTTCCGCTCGTTCGTTCAGTTTTGCTCTTTCTCTCTCTCTCTCTCTCTCTATCTCTCTCTGTTGCTCGGTGTTTGTACCGTGGCGGACTCTCTCTCTCTCTCTCTCTCTCTCTCTCTCTCTCTCTCTCTCTCTCTCTCTCTCTCTCTCTCTCTCTCTCTCTCTCTCTCTCTCTCTCTCTCTCTCTCCCTTTCCCTCTATCTTTACATGTCGTTGCATGTTTTCGACGATTCTCCATCCAACTGTACTTCATTGATCTTTCCGTCACGCACGAAATTTTTAAATCATGTTGAAGCGCCCAACCGAGTATACAAGTAAAATGATTTTGATAAAAGTAGTTTTCTCAAATAAGGAATTATTGCCCTATTAGGAAATTATTTAGATTTTAGATAGTAAAAAAAAAAAAAAAAAGAAAAATTTTAAGTTAGACGTGTATGATGCAGAGATTATTTACCTCCCTCTGCTTATTTTGCGTGCTTTGTCTATTTACTTCTCCTGCGTATATTTCACTTTTTATTATTTCTCTTTTGTCGTACATTGCTTTCTCTGTTCCTCCAGTTTTATAGTTCTCCCGTTTTTGTAAGGATAGAGAGAGAGAGAGAGAGAGAGAGAGAGAGAGGGGGGGGAAGTCGACTGGCGCGGCCAGCGTGATTTATCGGCAGCCGGGATCTTGCCTAATTGACAGATGTATCGAACAATCTCGGGGCAATCGATGGAAAATGATAAGCAAACAGGGCTATTTACCTCCTTTGGAAGCGCGCTCGGTTCTCCGGGGTCTCGTTTGTAAGTCATTGTCTCGCACTTGGCGCGCCGCGCACTTCTCTATCTCTCTCCTCTCTCCTCTCTCTCCACTCTCGCTCCCGCCGCGGGATAACACGAGCGTAGGGCTTGAGCGAGGATCGCGATCGATGAGACCGCGTTCCGCGGGCGCCTTACCCTCTCCCGCTTGTTCTCTCCTCCTCTTCATCCGTCCGTTGCTGCATGCGAAAGCGAGCAAAAAAGAAACGAGCTAGAGAATGGGAATGGGAAACAGAGCGGGAAAGAGAAAGAGTGCGAGACAAGTCGAAAAAAGGTTGCCAGAACGGATCGGATTGGATTCGAGGTTTCTCGTTATTAATTTAATTACCGGCTGACAGTTCTATAATTAAATTGCTAATTTATCCGTTGGGCATCTGACCGGGCGTACGTGTGCCCGAGCGAGCGAACCAACTCTGCTCGACGATTGCTCCGCGAAATGACGTTTCAATTCTTCCTCTTTTTTATACGCCGACTAGCCGATTTTCAATCGAGCATCGACTGATCACCGTAATAACGTTTAATCGAGTTTTTCTCGAGAAGAGCTGGCCGATGTTCTCGACACTCGTTAATGTGTATATGTGCACGAATAGCGAAAAGCTCTTCTTTCCCGCTTTCTCTCCTCGCGAATACTTTTTTTTGAAAGGGGGGGGGGAGGCGTAGAGGGGAGGAGACGGTTCGAGTCGCTTACATTGCATATGCGTGTATGTGTAAAACTCTAAATTCACCGATTAATTTAATAAATTTCTCGGCTTCATCAAATGAAGCCCTCTCCCTAAAAATACGAGTATTTAGCCAGCGGTATCATTTACTTCTTTAAAGTTTAGAGAGTCAACTTTTCGCGTTGCGTTGGAAATATTTTAACTGGTCAAGGCGGGCTTTCGTTTATTATACAAGGATGGAAATACCATTGTGCGAGGGAGGGAAAAAGAAAAGAAATACAAGAAAAAGCAGCAAAGTTATTTCGCCGGTTTTTTTCTCCTCCGTATTATTCCGAGCAGGACAAACAAGATGCTCGATGCTAAAGTTGGCTAATTTACAAGATCGTTCAGACCGAATTGGAAATCTTGGAGGATAAGAGAGAGAGAGAGAGAGAGAGAGAGAGAGAGAGAGAGAGAGGGAAGTGCGGAAAAAAGTTGAGGCGGCAAAACGTCCGGGTTAATTAATAAGTCGAGCGCAGAGAGCAAAGCTCTTCCCAGCCTAATTAACACGCGGGCGATATTGACAAATGGAAAGAGACAGAGGGAAGGAATGGGGGAAGGGGTGGAGGGTGGGGGCTGCTGCCACCGGCGTAGTCGCCGTCGGCGCCACTGCTGATTCCTTGGCATGGGCCGACATCGATATCTCCCAAGTTTGCCTTTTCTCTCTCCCCCCCACATTCGGACTTTAGTAGAACTCGGCATCGCTCGGCTCGACTCGTGTTGCGTGCAATTACCAACTATCATCTGTTCTGCGATCGCTCCACTTCAACGTCGAGATGTTGGCGTCTAATTAGTAATTACGAAGAAATCGAAAATAGAACAATTCCCGTTCCCTCTTCAATAACTTTTACCGTGATTTTTTGCTTCTTTATTCCTTTCAGCTTATTTATTTTCGCCCGAACGCTGGCTTTTTTTCTATTTTTTCCTTATTTTTAAACGATCAGCTTACGCTGTTTAGCCTTGAATTCGGTTCAATGTTTTTTAATATAAAATACTATGCTGTGAAATTAAATATTAGTCAAATCGATAAAATAAAGATATTGGCTGATACTTTGCTTTTTATCAAAACATTTGTCCTTTCGACCTTTTTATTGCGCTACTTTGTTTCGACTCGGTGTAAAACGAATAATATGCTGATCTAGTAGAGTATGCGTTAAACGTATGAGAGAGAAAGAGAGGAGGTGAGAGAGAGAGAGAGAGAGAGACATTTTTCAACGAGTTTCTTTAAAGTAAAACTAAGGGTTCTAGGATCCAGTGTTACCGGTGTGGTTAGCATCGATTTCGCTTTAATGTCGGATAGCTCGTTAACAAGTATCAGCTATTATTTTCCATCCGTATAGTCGTATGTGTTTTCTTTGTCTCACTCTTCGATGAGATGACCTTTATGAGATAACGCGCGAGGAAAAGTTGCAGTGACCCGTTCGAACGAACGGGACCTAATAGGCAGAGAGAGAGAGAGAGAGAGAGAGAGAACAACACTCTCTTAACTACCAAGAAAAACCTCTTCTCGTGAGTTCTGAAAGCGTACCTGAAATCGACACCGAATTAATGCGTTCCCGCGTGCCCGTCGTTTCTTATCTTCCGACGAGTATTTTTACAAAAGCGGAATGAGTAAAGGGGGAATATAAGCGTCGACAAAGGCCAGGATAGCTGTGTATGGTCTGCAAGACCGTTAATTGCGAGTTTGAATTTGGGTGTAAAACTAAAGGAAGCGGTGCAGTGGCGCCGTTAATGAAATCCACGTGCTAGGGGAAATTGCGCGCGTCTAAGCATTTTTAGAGTCGAGTGCACATCGAGCTTCGCGTAATTGGAGAGGGAATGACGTGCGCCGAAGCTGCGCACCCGAATGATTTAGGCGTCTTGGACGAACGACCGGGCGAGCCAAATAATTACGATAATTAATGTCGCCCAATTTGCGCTCTTGGGACAATTAAAATGGCGAGGACGGCGGTTTAACTAATTAGAGCGCGGGTGCACCGCGGACGCGCTCGCATGCAAGGACGCGTTTGCGCGAGCAGCTTTTCGTATAGGTAACGGACGCGAGCTCCCGCCTATTACACGGCCCCCGACGGACCGAGGCTTTTAGACCCCACCAACTCGTCGTTCGTCGATTTGCCCGTTTGTATAATAGTAATGCCCTTGGACCTTTCTCTACGCCCTCTCGATAAAATTTCGATGTCGATTCTCGCCTAATAATTCTTCGCCTCTTGCAAGGATAAATGACGACGGTGAGCGCATTGGTGGTTTTCATTAGCTTGCCGATGGTTCAATCTTGCAAGCCCGAGGTGAGCGCACGAAAGGAGAAACGCCGGTATGGTAAGTTGTACGAGGCTATTTTCGATTCCTTTGCTTATGCCCATAACGTCGCGGTCGACGCATTCGCGCCGGGGAGTCTTTATCGCCGTTGCGAGTATAATAAGCTGCACGATCGAATCGGCCGGAGAACTGTAATCCAAGTTGCGCATGCGTCGGTGCTCATTAATTCGCGAGTCATGTACCGAGATTGAGGAGGGGAGGTCGAACATAATGAGCTGGCTTTACCTCCGTCTCGCTCTTCCTGCGCGGTAGAACACGCTCTTACGAGGCAGTCGCCTCCAAGTGCATCCTCCGAATTCTTCCCGTGTCCCGTTCCTACGAGTTCTCGTATCTTTGCCCCTTCCTTCCTTCCTTCCTTCCTTCCTTCCTTCCTTCCTTTCTCGCTGCTCGGGCTGTACCGGGCTCTACGAGGGGGCGCGAAGGAGGAAGGGAGGCACGGAAGGAGAGAGAGAGAGAGAGAGAGATCGACAAAGCAGAGGGCACGAGCGAGCCCCGGCTAGGACGGCTCTAATAAAACTAATCGACTTAAGAAGCCGTCTTTCCAACATCCATTTAATTCGGTCAATCAAAATTCCTATAAGCCTGCGAGCGTAATTTTCCCGGGTATACAACGAGCGTCGCGAGAGCATATTACAAGTTTCCTGCGATATTGGTCGTAACGAGCGAGGGATGGCTGCGAACGAGCCTCGTGCTTGGCTTTTTTGAACATGCGACAACCTAGCGGAGTTCTCGGAATTTTTCTAGCTAATAAATTATTTCACACCTCGATATAATTATTTTTAATGTATCTACCTTTATTTTCGCATTACTTGAGATATATACCAGCTTGTTAAAGTTAATGAGATGTACTTTGCTTTAAATAATCTTGATTAAATTTATTCCTATCATTCAGCCTGTAATATTTTTTAAATTTCAATTGGATAATTAATTTCAAAGGTTTAAAAATCATCGCTGATTTCATTAATTTTTTCAAAAGAAAAGGGCAAAATCTTACAAGAAAGCTTACAAGAGTTGACAAATAATTTTAGAATAGCGTTCGTCTTTGGTTTGATTTAATAGTCATTGTTGGTGTGCTTTAGTTTTACTGTTTATTATTTTGAACCGACCGGTACTCGAATCTGACAAGTCTTAAATATTCTGCAATTTCGCAGTACAATCAGTTGCGATGCTGTGACTTTTTTTTTTTTTTTTTTTTTTTTTTTTTTTATGTATAATTATGTCTTGTACAATAACTTTAAATTTTATATTTTCATTTATCGATGCGAATGAGATAATTTCGTAAACAGGTATAAATTTAAAATGGAATATTTCGGTTATAAATCGCGAAGAAAAGGTCGAGTAAAGGCAAAGCAAGTAATCGCAAGGTATAATAATAATAATGAAGGTTATTAATGGAGTTTGCCAGATCCAGAGTTCACGGGCAAATTCAGTTCGTCGGACGCTTAAATCTATCGCCAGCGGCAGCTCTGATTGGTTCGATCTTCGACTCATTTTAATGTAATTAACGTTTTGATTGCATGCTTTGTTTTCCTGTCCAACCCCCTCGTCCTGCGAGAACTAGCCGCCTCCCTCCCTTCTCAGGCGCCCCTACCCCGAAAGCAGCCGGCTATCAAGGGCCCCCGGTGTGTAGGAGAGCATCGATCAGCCGCCTGGCCGCTGTCTCTCTTCCACCCCTCTCCCCTCTCGGTCTCTCTCTCTCTCGGTCTCTCTCTCTCTCTCGGTCTCTCTCTCTCTTTCTCTCGCTCGGTCTCTCTCTCTCTCTCTCTATCTATCTATCTATCTCTCCTTCGCGTGTATGCGTGCACGAGCGAGAAACCAACGGAACCGACACACAGAAGCAATCTTATGGACGTAAACACGCACGCGCTGAGCGTCCTATAGTATAGTAGTTTTCGTAGGTACGCGTATGCCACTCGTGTCCGGCTGTTTGAAGAGAAAGAGGAGCGCTCGTAGGGAAGTGTGTACTCGCGCTCGTAAATGAGAATCAAGAAAGCGCAGACGCATAAACGAGTAGACGCGAGAGTGAAAGAGATAGTGAGAGGTAGAAGGTTGAACGCCTCGACCATGCCAAGGAAACGGCTAATTTAAATGGATTAATCAAGATTAACTGAACTACTTTTTTGTGGCAGATAAGATAGATAGGTAGATAGATAGATAGATAGATAGATAGATAGATAGATAGATAGATAGATAGATAGATAGATAGATAAATATATATAGAGTCGATTTCGACTAATCGAGTAATTATTACAACTGCTCCCTGCCACAAGATATATTCTCTCTTTCGCACGACTTTTTACCTTAACACCTCGTAAGCGCCCTCAAAAAGGGACGAGCTTACTGGTTAATTACTTATAGCCGGCGCACATAAAACAAAACTAGATCGATTGGTGCACGTAGTCGAGCACCTCAGCTTTTTCTGGCCCTGGAGCGACGCGTATTTGCTCGCTTTGGAAAGAATGACCGAGTGGAAATTAAAAACTCGTTTGTTTCTATTGTCGTTATTCCTCGGCCGAAAAAGTCTTAGTCTTTGAGCTAGCAGTAGAGGGTAGCGGAAGGTGTCGGCAGGCAAACGTAATTTTGGACGAATTTTATGTGCGTTTTAGTTATTGTTGCGCTAGATTATGAGACAAATAAATAAAGTAAATAATAAAGGATAACTGTGAAAGAGAGGCAAGAGGAAGGGAGCAATTTGAACAAAAGCCTTCGGGACGACACAATCTCATAAAGTGATTTGCAATAATGTCTCGTTTGGGCTGGCAGGGTCGCGGCGAAGCAGCAGGCAGGCATTACACCGTAAGTGAAGTCTACTACTGCAATTAATATATCTTGATTAGTTTTCAAGAGAAGCTCTTTTTTGTTTTCTATTCTACCCTCTAACCAGTTCTCTTGCTCTTTTGTTCTTTTTCTTTCTTGCTCTCTCTCTCTCTCTCTCTCTCTTTGTCTCCTGCCATTCTCCTCTCCCTCTCCTTCTTCTGCCTCTTTTCTTCCATTCGCTTCCTTTTCTTCGACTCCTTTCCGACTTCCATTTAGTTATTGCTTAGAAGAATGAGATTATACTCGGCTCCGGTCTCGTGCTCCATCTTCTTCATGGGTCGAGGCTATATCGAGCGCTATACACGTATATTTGCTGAGCGCTGTATATGTGCGCGCGACGTTAATCAAAGAAATTGAGTCGGGAATAAAAGCTGAACTGATTAAAAAATTATACTGCCATCGGACCTATTGAGTCGAAACATTTACAGAGACAACGAATGTGAATCTATCTTAGAATGTGATTAAAGATCGCTGCTTTAACTGTACTATTTAGATCGATTGATATATGCCCAATAAACAGGACGACGACTTTTGCCAATTTTATAATCTATAATAGCTTAGCTGCTGCCTTTATTGAAATATTATAGATCCTGTATATTTTTATTATCAATGTAAATTGATATTTTTATAATAAAATGTCAAAAGCTTTTAACGAAATAAGCTCAAGTCAAATTAATCAATGATTACAATCAAATGTTTTTAGTAATCACGAACTAGTTTAGTTATGATATTTATCTATATTTTATAAATAATTTTAAAATGTTGATAAAAAATGTGAATTTTCATAATAATCTGAAAGTAATTTAACTTCTTATTTACACGGTATTTTTTAAAATTTTATCGTACTTTACCAGCTGTGTGCTTTAGAATTTAAAAACTAACGTTTCCATGTATATGTAATAACACATTTTTGTTACATAGATATACCTATATAGATAGACTCAATTGATAATGCAAATAGAAGCATACATTATTTTTTTAAACATACGTACAAACGAAATTTATCGAGAAGTTGGTATTATAATTTAAATTACAATTAACCACTGACCGGGCAATAAAATTTGATTATATTTTGAAGAGTAAAAAATAATAACCTATTCGAAAAGGTAGATCAATAAATATTTGAATAAAAACAATGAAGTTTAGTATAAAGGGGTGTAAGATTATTTAATTTGCATTTAGAAGTGCTTTTAAAACTTTCCTAATAATTAGCAAAGAAGCTCCGTTCCATGGAAAGCGCGCGGGCACGCGTGCTTTATTCGTGGCAGGAGTGCTAGAGCGAGTGCAAGAGTGTGCGCGATCGATCGCAAAAGAAAAGCAGAGCACAACGATGTAATTACTTTTAATTCTCTGGAAGAATCTTGATTAAATGGCGCGCGGGAGGACAGCGAAATATAAGGGCGCATTTGCGCGTTTTCTCGCTCTTCGCTCTTCTTCGCCTTAATTAACTCGAAACTGTTGGAAGCAGGCCTGAACGTTGCTCTCCCTCCCTCCTCTCTCTCTCTCTCTCTCTCTCTCTCTCTCTCTCTCTCTATCTATCTATCTATCAATCTATCAGGTGATGCTATGCCGTTAATGCAACTTTTAACGTAATAATCAATTGAGCCCGTATTTTATTAACGAAACATGACTATGATCTTGTCCTTCTCTGCATACGTACGTGCGCAGTATTTTTTAATGCATAGTATTTTCATCCTCTTCCCACTCGGAATTATTGATACTTTTCTTCTTCAGATAAAATGCTGTAACTTAAAATAGTTATTTTGCCGAGTTAAGGAGAAGGGAGCCAGGTGAATTACCGTAACGGTGTTAGGTTATAAGTTTAAAACGAATAACGATGACGCTCGCCCCTTAACTCCTGACGCCGTGCTCTTCGTTTTGACCTTGCTTCCAGAGTTTTTTTTTTTTTCTGGTTCGAGTAGCTATTTTTCTCCAAGCATCATTTTATCCGCAATCGACGAGCAATTTTTACATCTGAATGGCTAATTTACATTGCTAGCACATTGTACAGGCCTCCGTTTAACGAGGAAAAAAAAAGGAAGAAAAAAAGGAAGATGAGGTGACGAAAGAGAAAGAAGTTAACAACGGAATTCTGAAATTAATTATGCTCACTCTTGCTTTCTGCAGGTTGTATGTATATGTGGTTGCGCGCGCCAAAGTGCAATTCATACATTATAAAAAAATGTATAAAAAGTTTGTTCCGATCCATTCAACTTATTTCTCACACTGGCTACAAGCGCGTTGGTTTCTTCCTCGAATTAAGCATGTCGAATGTAATTGATTAGAGTAGAGGTGCTTGAGATCGGTGACCAAGTCGGAGATTGCGCACTTACTCGAGGCTTTGCGCGAGAGATTACCGATGCCCTTTGTTTGGGCTCCTGTAAGTTCTCACACACATGTAGAGGAGGTGGGTGTGGAGCAAAAGAGAGAGAGTGAGAGAGAGAGAGAGAGAGAGAAATCGGTACGTTTCTTCAATGAGAAAGTTAAGGGGTTACCCCCAGTTGTAGCTCAACAAAAAAGGCCTTTTTCATGAATTTTTTTAAAGAAAACTACAAAACTTTTTCAAACGATTATTATATCATCTTAAAAAATACATCTTGAAGAACTTTCAGTAATTTTTTCATTGCAAAATATTACATTGTTAAGTGGCAAATGGCCGCCAATGAAATAGTATTTTTATTTATACGGTTTGCGGTGACCAACATTGCGGCGAAGTGGATCATTTGAAACAAAAAATGTGGATAGATTTAGTTAAATATAAGTATAAACTAGTCTTTAATCGAAGGATTTAAAAAAATATTCATTTTTCACAAAATGGCGGACAGTCAAAGTTAATGGTTCGATTTTAACGAAAAAATCGAACGATTAAAGACTACATTTTTATGTATTAAATAAGCCTGCAAAATTTCAAGAAGATCGGTTTATTAGTGTTTGAGTAATCTTGGTCACCGACTTCAGAAATGCCATTTCGAGAAAAACGCGTTTAAAGTTTTAATTGCCGGTTGTTTACACAACGGATTCTTCTCTTTCAACGCTCATATCTCAGTCAATTTTGTTCGGATCGAATTGAAATTTCCAGGTCATATTCTCAGATACTTATACTTCAAAAAAATGCAATTAACAAAAAATCGATTTTTTCAAAATCGCAAGTGGGGGTAACCCGTTAAACAATAAAGTATCGAAACCAGCTTCAGAATGTGTTTCTAATAAACTTATCACGCGTTATCGGCTCAAAACCGATAGCTTGAAACTATGTTAAATTTTTATGTTTTTCAATTCTTACATTACTAATTTTTTCTTTTTTTTTTTTTCATTTTTTATTTAAATTTTTAACGAATGACGATCAATTCACTTTTGCTAAAAAGAAAGAAGATAGGAGAAAGTCATTCAAACGAACCGATCGTATATTAAATCGGTAAATGAATTGAGAAGTACAGTTAAGACTAGCAAGTTTGCTTAAAATAAACGAGCGAAAAAGAGTCGCAGCAAATTGAATGTTATTTTACTCATTGGAAAAAAAGGCAATCTCGAAAAGCAGAAGAAAGGGATCGGTCGGTCGGACGGACGCGAAAGGAACAGAACGAGGGAAATTCCCCGGACAAGTTTATATAAGGTCCTAGCATAGACATAATCCGCGTCACGCGAGAACAAATTAAAACTTAGTCGCTTTGCAATCTCATCAAAGGGAGCGAAAGCCGTACGTTTGCTCGCTAGCGTCTAGCTCAACCTGAGTTGTATCTCGGTGACTTTTCCTTCTGTCTGTCTGCCTTTCTCTCTCTCTCTCTCTCTCTCTCTCTCTCTCTCTCTCTCTCTCTCTCTCTCTCTCTCTCTCTCTATGTATATATATATATATATATATATATATATATCAATCTATCTGTCTTTTCTATACCATACCGACAAGCAGGCCGGTAATTTTTCTGAACGCCCTGGATATTTGTCGCGTGTTACCCTTAAAATGAATTGTTTCTAGTATTTTGCGGTAAATTGCCAGAGTCGAAATTATTGGCGCTGTCGGCGTTGGTGCTGGGTGTCTTGGATGTACTGGATGGAGGGAAGGCACCTGAGTGTGTTGCCTCGGCAGAGACCGAAGAAAATTTTGAAACCGGGAAATTACGCTCCAGTGAGACCGTTAGGTCCTCGGTCCAGCAATCTTGTAAATAGGATGGAGCTAAAGGTAAATAGAGAGAGAGAGAGAGAGAGAGAGAGAGAGAGGAAGAAACGAACCGGTGAATGATGCCGACGGGCGCTCTCCTCACTAGTTTAACCGTCTTATATTTAGTTCATTTATGCGTAGTTTTTCTTCCTTCCTTATACGATTATCAGTCGTCTCGATTTGCGAGGCTCCTCGCGTTTATACGACACGTCGGCGATTCTGCGACTCGTTGGAGAGCGCGAGAGCTCGCGCGCAAAGCCCATTTTAATTGCGAAACGAGTACAAATGGAACGCGGCCGAGTTTCCTTCGTTATCGAGACATCGATTTTGTGGTTTTGCTGCGAGCGCTCGTTAATTGTCGCGTCCCGCGCAGAAAGTTGCGCGAGCTCTACTAGCTTGCGATAATCCCAAACGGCGTATCATTTTCTTTTACGAAACAGCGAATGAATATATCCGCACCAAGGCGCTCGTTGAATGAGTTTACGAGGCAATATTTCAATTACCTCCGAGTTAGAAAACTCTTTGCGTGAAGAAACGAATCGCGTTAGCTCGCTTGCATGTATCTAAGTAATTAAAAGAATTCACATTTATCTTTTTCAAATGAAGCAATTTAAATCACTACAAAGTATTGTAAAAGAAAAAATAAAAAACAAAATTAAGGCCAAATTAAAATTGTGAAAATATTTCTGCGATTTCTATAACATAACTCACTTGTGATTTGTTTTTGTCACACTTTTGTAGACCTTTTCAATCAATAAGAATATAAACTCAATAATAATAAATTATAATTTTGGACTCACCGTGGAAAATTTAACGGATAGGTTGCCAGTTTTAGAAGATCGCTATTGTTTATTAAGAGTAGCTTTAACCTACTTTTAGTTCCTTTGACCTATCATACATTAGTCATCGAAATAAATATACGTTACAAAAAATAAAACTGAACGATTGTGTGGATTTGTTTACGCTCCTTTACGGAGAAAGAACAAGGAATTTATATATATATATATATATATATATATATATATATTCGTTTGGTTACCGAGACGAAAAAACACTTTTGAAAGAAATCGCTCGAGGGTCCGCTCGCGCTTCTTCGTTAAAGGGACAGAGCTCGTTTACGTCCTGGGATAATTGATTCGATAAAATTGCAGTCTCGGCGTGCGTAACACGAGTCACTCACATTCGAAAAGCCGTGCGGCCGCGGGGCCTCGGCAAATTGTTGCCGGGATAAGGTCACTTCGTGCACCGTCTCTCTCTCTCTCTCTCTCTCTCTCTCTCTCTCTCTCTATATATATATATATCCATTTGATGGACAACAAAAGTTTCTAAACGGTACGGTAATAACAATAATAACTTTTGTAACTTCCCTGTATACGTGTAGGAGCAGCCATGCGCGCTCTTTCTCTTCCGCGTACACGTACGCGCCGAGCGGTAAGGCCGGGGGGAGGACGCGAGTTCGGTCTCTCTCTCTCTCTCTCTACTACCCGGCGCGTAAATTGAACGTCCAAGTTGCATTTATATGATAATAAGAGCGTTTAAATATACTTGGCGTACCTGAACTCGCTACTTAAATACCGGACGATCGCTCCTCCCCGGCGCACGGCGTATTTTCCCGCCGACGACGAGAGTTTTCCTCCTTCTTCTTCTTTTTCTTCTTTCGTCCTTCCAGCGTCTTTCCCCGAGCAAAATACCGGCTTAAATTTTCCTTTCTGGAAGCAGCCTTTGCAATAGATATTTTCGCCCACTTTGTCTCGCGAAATCCCCCGTGGACGTCCACTCTGCGCGCTATGTATTCACTTATATTTCTAATAACTGTATACCTTCCACCCCTTTCTATGTCTCTTTCTCTCTCTTTCTTTCTGCTGCTTATATTTACATATTTACGCGCAGGAAGAAAAAGGAAAGAGAGTGGCTGTGTATAGAGCGAGGCAAAAGGAGTTTACAAGCGCGCAGGGAGTTCCGCGAACTTTTAAAGTGGAACCTCCTTTTATATCCAAGTGTACATCCAGGATCCGTAGCGTCGCTTGTTCCGGCTTTCCAGCTGAGACTACTTCCACTCTCCCTTCGCCCTCCCTCTCCTTTTTTCTCTCTAGTCCTCCACTCGTTCGAAAGGTCTTTATTTTGCCACATCCTTGCACCTCTTGCGCACGCGACTTACACAAAGCCTTGTGTTACCACCCATACGCGAATGCTCCATTATCGAGTTACCTCGAGCTCTGTCGCTTCAATCTATACGACAATTAACTGGCTTTTCAAGAACTTGCCAAACGCGTTACTTAATTAATAAAAAACGATAAACTATTGCCGAATGTTATATACATTATAACGGCGCTTTGCAAAAAAAAAAAAAAAAAAAAAAAAAATTATTTATCGTAGTACGTAATAAACGCTCGATTGGATTAAAAAAAAGAGCCTTTTACGAAGATCTCTAACATGTATATAAATCTTGAATCATTATATCCACTATCATAAATTTATATTTAACGTTCGTCTATCCATGTTTAATAGTTTACTAAAATTTGCATGTTCGTGAATCAGCTTCGTTTGATTTCGTTCGAGGCACTTTTAAGAAGTACAAGATGAAAAGAAAAAAATTTAAAAAAAAAGCCGCATACATCGTCGCTTAGAGGAAGATAACGCTGCAAGATTAATGATTACACGGGTTTCGAGCAGATCATATAGGCGGAAAGACCTTCTCGTCTCTGACACACTTTCTCTAACAAGAATTCAAGATGCAAAACGTTCGCTCCTTTTATTTGCGCGCATAAACGGGCGCGCGCGCACGCGTTAGCCGAGCGAGCGAGAGAAAAGAAGAAGCGAATAGGTGCCGAGAGAAACAACAAGATGTGTAATAACAAGGCCGGACTACCAACGACGGATTTTCTGACCTCATCAACGTTTGGTTAAGCGGTCATACAGAAAATGCTTTTATTATGTGAGCGCGAGTTGCACGGAAGCAAGTGAGCTACCCTGAAAGGGGTAAGAAAAACAAGCTCGCACTCGCGCAGCTATTCGCGACCAGAAGAAAAAGAGTCGGAGAGAAAGTAAGCGAGAGCGACCGAGAGGAAAAGAAAGAGAAAGAGAAAGAAAGAAAGAAAGAGAGAGAGAGAGAGAGAGAGAGAGAGAGAGAGGGGAAAAGAGAGAGAGAGAGAGAGAGAGCGAAAGGAAACGCGAGCAAAGCTTGGTTATAATTTTAATGACGGCGTGTCCGCGCGCAGACTATTAAGAATACGCGTCGCTAGAAACTTTTAACGAGACGCTACCTCTTCGCATAGTATAGAGAGCAAGTGAGAAAGAGAGAGAGAGAGAGAGAGAGAAAGAAAGAGAAGCACCGGTGCTGGTGACGTTTTCTCACTCGCACTCGTCAATCCAAACGGTGGCGGGAATCTGGTACCGTTACCGTTGCCGCTGCTGCCCCGAGAAAGCATTATGTATTTTATAATGATCTCGCAACAAAATTGCAATTTGCAGCGGGCGGTGTCGGCCTCCGCGCGTACGCTTCTTTACTTTACTTGGTACTCGCTCCCTTCCCTTCCTTCCCTCACTTCTTCTACTTTCTAGCTCGCTTGCTCTTTTACCGAACGTCTCTTTTTTACTTGTTTATGCGACTCCTTCTCCTTACTTCTCCGACGAGCATCTCTGCAAACTCTCCCATGCTCTTCTCTCTCTCTCTCTCTCTCTCTCTCTCTCTCTCTCTATAAATGCTTAGCTCTTCTTCAAAATGCCTTGAAGCACACGATCCTCGTGACTCTGCATTAGTTTGCTTTTCTTCAGCGACGGGCACGAGTTTTACCATGTGCTTTGAAAAAAGAGAGAAAAAGGAAGAGAAAGGTGCGCGTTTAATACCAAGCGATGGAAATAGAGAACGAGGCAAATTTTTTGACACCCGTTCGACTACCGATTACCGGCGATCTATAATGCACTCCAGCAATCGGGAAGTAAAACGACTTATTTCCTTCTTTCCCCAAGAGTGGCATGCAAATCGCATTGTTAGAAGGCATTACGCTAGTTTGAGAGCATTAGTGGGCGATATTTTATCGATTTGCAAGACTCGCGGCTCCAGTAGCGCGAGCGCCCTACGGTAAAGTTCATCCGTATGTTCGTGCCAATTCTCAAATCGATATCCCGCGACACCTCGAGTAAGAAAAAGGAGGAGGAGGAGGAGGAGGAAAAGGAGGCGTGCGCGCAACTGGGTCAAAGGTCAACGTTGGAGTTTCGCCGAGAATAAGAACGCGCGCCGGCTCCGCGGTGTGCTCCGCGGTGGGCTCGGCGCGAAGCGATAGCGGCCCGCCGGCACGCAAAGCTCGACTGGAAACATAACCGACAAAAGGGCCGGAATTAACGATGATTATAATAACAGGGATGCTTAATGAACGAGAGCTAAACCGACCAATGAACGATAAAACTAATTGCTATGTTCTCTCTATCTTTCGGGCGGGCCGGCTCTTTTGCTCGTGACTCGCAGCTTCGAGTCGGCTTAATCACGCGTTACAAACGCTCGAATATCATTGAAATGTGCGCTCGGCCGCAAATACTCTCCGCTCGACCACGCTTGCTCGCGTCGCGGCCCTTATCGTCAGTGTGACATGCATTCGTTCATTAGCGAAGCCACTCTCTCGCTTTTTCCCTTTCCGTCGGCCGCATCGAGCGACGCACGGTTGGGTAACGAGAAAAGGGAGGGGGAAAGAGAGAGAGAGAGAGAGAGAGAGAGAGAGAGAGAGCGGTAGGGGCAGGGGGAGGGGGCACGGAGGCTGAATCAAGCATTTGACTTGTTTTAATTCTGCGCGATGTAGCATAGGCCGGAATCGACTTTGTGGACGATTACTCGCTCGACCGAGCAAACGAAATATCGCAATCTTAGCTCTCTTCTTCCTACTTCTTTGCTTCTTTTCCCCTACTGCGACTCCGTTAATTATTAAATACTTTTACGGAATTGGGATTATTATTTAATGGCAGTAGCTGGTGGTTGCGAAGAAAATCGTAGTTCGTTCCTCTTATTCGTCTCCTCTCATCGTTAAATTTATTCGCCGCGCATTATTTAAATGGGATTTTCAGCCGACAGTTGCACGGATGGGCTTCTTCT
The DNA here is from genome assembly GCA_949987625.1 of Chalcis sispes. NCBI lineage: Eukaryota > Metazoa > Arthropoda > Insecta > Hymenoptera > Chalcididae > Chalcis > Chalcis sispes. Next base: position 345,146 of record OX465097.1, read on the forward strand.
CGATCTTCTCGCACTCTTTATTTTTCTGCCATCGTGCACGAGTTCTTCCTCTTTTCCTTCCCCCCCCCCCCCCCTCCTCTTTCGACCCGCGCGAATGCAAATCGCGCAAATCACGCGAGTTGCCGCTGGAATTCGTTAAAAAATTTCTCGTCCTTTGTCCTTGAACCTTCTCCCCTCGCGCATCTTTTTCCACCATAGCCGTATCCCCTCCACGAGTCTCTTTTCTTGCAGCTCCGTTCTTGGCTTCGTCGGCAAATTGGAAGACATTTCAGCGCGAAAGTAAGAGAGGTCTGATCGTGTAAGCCAAATTTCAGGCGAATATCATAATTAACCGTAATCTTGTGACAGGCTTTCCGCGCGTCCAGATGTACCTGCGGGAAGTGAAAATTTTGCTCTCGCAGTGCATGCGCGGGTTCGGGTAACTCGCGACACCTCGAGGTAAAATAAGCCGCCGTCTTGAAGAAGAAGGCGTTCTTTGAGGAAGTCAAAATTTGTTGTGCAATCTGCATAATCATAAGAATCAGATGGAAAATCTATAGAATCCTTTTCGGCCAGCGAGACACGTTATTTACGCGCGGTTGATTCGAATATATATATATGTATATATATATATATATATATGTCCTCTGGATGCTAAATTAAAATTAAATTTCTACGTAATTTCGTGTCATTAAATGCGATTGGCTCGTTGATCCTGCGCTCGTCGACTTCTCTTTTTTTTGGCCAAGCTCTCGAGCTTCGTCGCTCATAACACGCACAACAAGCGATTTGCTCCTTCTATTTTGGAAATACTGCGCGTGTCTTTTTTTTTAGCGTCACATATTTTGCGGACTTGTGATCTGCCATCAATTTTCTTGTATATTATTCTGTATAATAATCAGTGTCGGTGGGAGTCCATGCAAGTGTCCTAATTGCTTGTATCGCATGTGTCTTGAAAATCAGCAGATTTAAAGTTATTTATCGAGACCCGCGTTCTCGTTAATAATACTTATCAGCGAGGTTAAAAAAAAAAAGAGTGAGAATCGCATCGATAAAGGTGAGGCGACAAAAGGAGGCGAGAAGTCGCGAGAACGGAGTAAAATTGTGCTTTTCGACTCGAGTATTAAGTAATCGGGCAATCAACCCGAAGGACAAAGTCGGAAGGTTTAAGGAGCAATCTGCATGCTAAAAGACCGTTAATGCTTTTTCCTCTATAGTTTCTCTCACGTTGGCAGCGTCCTTTTCTCATTTTGTCCCGCGCTTCGTCCTCGTCGTCGCTTCGACGCTCATTTCCTCCTCCCTCCCACGTTCTCCCTGACACTCCTTCGCTCACCTTCCCTCCCTTCCTGCCCCCTTCTCCCCCCCCCCTCTCTTTCTTTCTTTCTCGCTCGATCTTTATCGCTCGCGAGCACAAGACGGCAAGTGCAGCGTGAGTCTGCGTCACGCGGGCAGCCACAGGCCATCGTGCAAGAAACTGGTCTGAGCAATTATCTCTTGTATATAAGGCATCTTTGTACATAAGAGCTGACAAGAATACATTGGCTCGCTTTGATATATAATTTAAACGCTATAAGGGATAACGTTCACTTAACCGAGGAATGCCACATTCAAAGCTCAGCACGCAAACTTATACATCCGAACGTATAAATTCACTTTCCAATTATTCTTTTATGCCTATTATTACATAAATTATTCAAAAGCGACAACTATTTCAATAAAAAAAGAATAATTTTTTTTTACGTTAATCCGTTTTAAGAATTGCAAAATTGTAACAAATTAATGAATTGTTTAACTTACGCGATGAAAGGCAAAGAAACAGTCGATGAGTTTGTGACTTACCTGTAATATAAAGATAAAAACTACAATTAATAATACATTTACGTGAAACATGAACAATTTAATTTCTTTTTTAAAAGCATATACAAACAATTTTATTAATTATATATGTGTATATACTTGTATATATCGCTGAAAGTATATTATACAATAGAGTGGCATTATGTTTTGATTAACTACGCTTGAAATGATTTTAATGCTGCTTATTTTAAGAATATTTCGTTGTTAAGAAGCCTCGTGCATTCTCTCGTCTGACGACCGCGCTTACCAGTGGCGCTCTAATGCGTTCCAGTCGAGAAATAGCGAATTCCTGCGCCCAGGGATTATCGGACCGAATAAACTAAGCAACGTAAACAGAATTTATTTGAAATATCGCCGGTTTAGCTTAACGTCTGCCATGTGCACCCTCGGCTTACGAAGCGCTTCCCCGCCCAGTCTTCCCTTCCATCTCTGTGCCCCCTCGCTAGGTATCGGTCGCCGGCCGCTCCCTCTCGGCTCGCTCGTTTCGTCCCAGGTAATTGCTTATTAAATTCTCGAGTGCGGGAAGTGCCTCGAGTGAAGCGTGTCGCTTCTCGTACGCGTACGCGAGCCGTGCGCGCACATCCTCGGATCTTCGAAAGGGAACGGGCCGGGAACGCGAGTGCGAAACGGCGGCGGCCGACACGATTTCGAAAAATCAACGTTAACAATACAACGGCGAATTAAAATTGCAGCAATAATTGGTACGATTGTTGGAGCGCGCGCGCCTGTACGCCCGATAATGCGAGAGCTTAATCATTCGCCATTAGAGGGAATTGTTTTCCCGCGTCACCGTGAAAATATTAAATAAAGCCCTTCTCCCGATAGCTCGCTCGCACTCTACTATTTGTATAGTTTGTGTGATTGACGGATTTCGCTCCGTAATTGGATTATTAATTAGGCTGTTAATGAGACACATTTCGCGTCAAAGGCGTACCAGAGAAGGAGGCAGGCAACAAAGCGAACGACTTTATCGATCGGCGCAATTTTGTGCCTGGCATCGGATACGCTCGTGCACCGATGGAAAAGTAAAGAAAAAAAAGAAAAAAAAAAAAGAAAAAAAAAAAAAAAAAAAAAAAAAAACGAAAGAAAGAGTTGCAGAAAGAGAGAGAGAGAGAGAGAGAGAGAGAGAGAGAGAGAGAGAGAGAGAGAGAGAGAGAGAGAGAGAGAAGAAAGGAAGGAAAAAAGCGCGTTCGTTCATCAGTAAACTATGCTGCGACGCGTGCAAACTGCTATAGAATCTTAGGGTTAATTCGAGCCTATTGTTGGCTTGATTGACATTTTCATGGATCGTTAAGCGTGAGACTGTTCGCAAATGTTTTTTTCTCCTTTTTTTATTTTTTATTTTTCTTTCTTTTTATTTTATTCCCTTGCCGTAATTCGTATTTGGTAATTTATGGCATTCAAAGATGAAACGTAGATAGAAATTAAGCTTTTTTGTTAAAGCTATGCTTCGGAAAATTAAGGTCTCGACCAAAGTTGGGCCATTTGAAATGATTAAAAAACACTTTTGTTGCAAAAATAAAAAGGCGTTGGCGGTAACGGCGGCGACGGCGGCAATTCGCCACGAGAAAATATACGAGAAAGATAATGGACTGGCGTGGTTCACGTGGTTACATATTTGAGTACAAGCGCCGTCACTGTGCCATGAAGAGTTCCTAATTAAGTATAGAACGAATGGAACAGGGGAAGATAGATGTTCAGAAAGAGAAAAAGAGAAAATGCGGAGTAAAACAAAACGCAACAAGTCCAAGAAATAATAAAAGCTTGCTAGTGTGCGTAGACATTTATATTTATTTATAAATCTATTAAATATAAAGCAATTATAAATTGTGCAAATAAATTACAAAAAAAAAAAAAAAAAAAAAAAAATTCCTATAAAACAAGCATTTTTTTTCGTTGCTCGCGTATTAAAGGAAAATATTTGCAGAGAGCTTAAATAAAACGAATGATATTGTTTTTTTTATATAAAAGGCTTGAATTTCGTTTTAATTAGAGAGAGTATTGTTTACGTATTTCTTTTTTTTAGTCACGCATTCTTTATATCCATTGGAAACACCCAGGCTCCCGACCTCATTCGAAATTCTGGGATTGAAACGAATAGAACAGATCTATCCCCCATACAATGCACATCGTTAGTAAGGTCGTTTAGCGAGCTACAGGGTGGAGGCTGCGCGAGAGATCGAGAGTTTCCGAGGCAGGTAGCTAGAACGGGAACGAGTGTGTGTGTGTGTGTGTGTGTGTGTGAGTGAGAGAGAGAGAGAGAGAGAGAGAGAGAGCGCGCTGACGTCGTGAGAGGAGACCAAAGCAGCGTGGGTGGAGGAGCCCGGTGTCTTCTCAACGACAACTGGAATATTCAGACATTAATCAGGGCGAATGTCTCTGATTTGCTAATTTATTACATAATTCATGCGTTCCCCTGCTTCGCGAGAGCACGCGAGACGCGGTTTGTACTTGTTACCCGTCGCGCAGTCATCGTCAACGTTGCCGCTGCGATTTTGAGGTAACTACCTGCGGTGGCATACCTCGAATTGTTCGTCGAAAATCAAAAATTTTTCGCGATCCTGCCACGCCAAAACGCGCCTCGATAAAAGGAAGAGAGAGAGAGAGAGAGAGCACATTTCGCGGAGGATGCGCTCGATAAACTAGAAGAGAGAAAATCCTCCAAGAAAAGGCTGCGAGGAGCCGCGCAGGTCTTTTGATAAAAGAAGCAGAGCCCGCGATACAGGTCCGCGGAAGAGCTCGGTATTCGGGCTCGACGTCAGCCGCGCGGTTTTACTCCTCATCATTCGGAGCACGCCCGCATAATTTGATATATTAAGAACACATAAACGACGGCTGATCGCAGTTATTAGGTTGGAAAGGCCACCCCCAGCCATGGTGCTCTCCTCTTTCCCTTTTTGCGTCGCTCCCTTTCTTTCCGTCAAACTCACTACGGAAAGACTCTCGGACTCGTCTCTCTGTCACTGTTGCGCAAGCCCCTGAACTCGCTACACATCGACTGGTTACTATGCCGCTCGCAGCCGCCAAATGGAATTATTATTATGCTCGTGTCTCCGACTCAGCCGTCACTGTTCGCCTCGATGGGTCTTTTTAACCCTCCACCTCTCTCTCTCTCTCTCTCTCTCTCTCTCTTTCTCTCTCGCGTATGTACTACCCATCTGTGTAGTGCGTGTACTTCTTGATTTTATTCTTGCTTTTTACTCACGAGTGCTGATACACCAATTTTCTTTCATTTCTTGCTTTTACCTCTTATTTTATTATCATCGTCTGACGTGCTATTGAAGTTTATATTTAAATAATGATAAATATCCTCGTGCAATTGATATTTTTTCAAGAAAATAATTAATTCTCTGTACTTTAATTGTTTGAGTTTTTCAAAAGTATTTATTTTTTAATTAGACATTTATCGCATAAATTTTGATGAACGATCGCATTAAAAATTTGCAATCATGGCATCGAAATTAACCTTTAGAATTTAAAAAAATAAAAAACAAAAAAAAAAAAAAAAACAACAAATTTAGAAAATTAAAAAAAATTTGAGGAAATTATTGTATGAAAATGTTATTTATTAAAAATTTAAGTGGAGGTGTATTAATCAAATGAGCCTTTTATTCCGAAATTTTAAAAGCAAATAGAGAAAGAAAGTAATAAAATTTTTGGGATATATGTTAATATTCAGAAGAATATTAAAATTTTATGATTGAAATAAAGCGCGAGTATTGCACTATTAGACATAAATTTATTTACTCGACTGTGGGAATTGGATCTCGTAGTTTGACCAATTCAATATACGAGTATGTGTATAAATGAATGCGTTCAATAATAATAGAATTTCATTTTTTATCAGTATACTTATCACACGTTTGTTGATACTTTAGCAATAATGAAAATAGTAGCCTTTTCGATGGTTGACGATAAAAAAGTTGATAAAATAACAATTACTTAAAGTTATCTTTCACGCTCAGCGATTCAACATTCAGCGTTTCAATTTAACAAACAATCATGAACGAGAATGATCTATTGCTCGTGGCAAAAATTTTCCTACAGATGGGACAATAAGTTGACAAGTTAATAGTTTATTAAACGAGCGTGGGTATGCATAAACCACCGACGATATTTATTCATTAAGAAACTCCCTTGAAAATTATCTGGATTTTATTTGATTTCCAAACAAAATTGATAATTATCCGAGAACAGCGCGCTCGAATAAACAAATAGTTAAGTTGATAGTTAGGGCAATTAAAAGTTTAATATCGAGCAAACAAGAATTTTTCTATCGGATATCGCAGCCGCGTAATGATTTAATCCCCTGAACCATCCTCGAATTCTTTTTATTCGCGATTATCAAACCCCCTTTAAATATGCATGACGCACGATTTAAAGCGGATGAAAAATTTTTCATCGCTCGCGCGTATCAGTCGCGGCTCGACAGCGCCAGCTGAACGGAACACGAGCGGGGCGGCGGAAGACGAGGCAAGAGCCAAAGCGTACGCGTGGATTAAGAGCCAGCGGTTACTAAAGCCGCCTCCGGACGGGCCGTAATAGTTAATTCGCGCGCTCGCGTACTTTTTTTCCAAATTACCGCTGTTAGCCGCCGTTAGCCGCCGTTAGCCGCCGTTAGTCGCCACCACCGCCGTATTTTTACAAGCAAATGACATATGTGCTTCTCTCTCTTACTCGCACGAGCTCTTCTCCCCTTCGCTTCTTCATTTTCATCAACTCTCTTTCGCCCGTTCCCTTCGTTTAGTCACTCCACCCCCGTATATCTCGCGTATATCTCGCGAGGCCGTGAAAAATTAAAGGGATGGATGAACGCCGGCTGAATTTATCTATCGGGGAAGAAAACGAGCGAAGCGCCTAATATTTTTAAATATCTGCAGGGCTCTTGCAAATAAATATGTTACGCGACTCATGAATCGGTGTACGCAAATTGCTTATATATATATATATATACTGATACAATCCGCCTACGTATTACGATTATTATTTTTTTCTTTATTGATCATTTTTAACGCATTAATTTTCATCGCTTTATTCGGCCGGCTCGTGTTTTTCGCACTCATCCATTCAAGGTGCGACACACGCGGTCGCGCGCGGTAGCTTTCTATTTTTTTGACTTTCTTTAGCCCTCGAGCGAAATCAGCGAAATGGTGGAAAAAAGGGCGAAAGAATCGCTTGCGCGAAATATGGACGACAACAACAACGTCGAGAGCGCAAGAAGGGGGAGGGGGAAGGGGAGAGAGAAAGAAGGGGGAGAAAAAGGAGGAAAAAAAGGGAGACGAGGCGAGTCTAAACCGACGGACCGATGACAAAGTTTATTTTCTTTATTTCGCGGTGTCCGCGAGCGACGGGCCGCTTGGAAAAATATTACACCCGCGCACCCTTTCTCTCTTCCTTCATCCCCACTGGCTTTCCTCTTCCTCCAGCTCGGCGTTTTTTCCTCTACGAGTGGGCTGCTTCGGATTAAAATTCATGGAGCCTCGTCGAGCGACAAACGGCCCTGATAAAACGAGAAAAAAAATCAGAGGGAGTGAAAAAACAGAGCCGTGGAAAAAAGTTGACGTAATAAAAAGGCACCGAGAGCCAGCGAGCTCGCGGCGTTTTTTTGCGCGGACAAGCCCTAGCGCCGTGCATACGCCGAACGAAACTGCGTACCCCTTTAACACCTTGGCGCGGGCTTTCATTTTTGACTCCGTTGACATGAACGCTATTCGTGTTTACTTATTTTTTTGTCAATTTTTTTATCTTTATAAATAACGACAAATTTGAAAAATATTTACTTAAAAAAAAAAAAAAATTTTTTAGTTAAATTGTCGACTTTCAAGGTTAAAGATTAAAAAGAGAAAAATTGCCGTATTTCTATACGAAGAATAAAATCATCCTTATTGTCAATCTAAGATAAACGCAATCTAAAAAAATTAATAACTCGATCGTCATTATCTACCACCAAGCGAAAGCTCAACCGGTAAACTGCGGGCATTAATAGACCAACTGAGCAGCCTAGTTGGTATCGGCGGAACGTTCTTTGAGGGCACAGAGAAAAGCAGCAGCTTCTTGAATTTCCATCGCGTGGAAATAACATAATAATGTCGAGAGATAAGCCGACGTCAAAGAATGAAGCGGAACGTATGCGCCAACGATAAAAAATATTCGAGGAGCAAGATCGTTCTCGAGAGCAAAAAAGTGCGTCGAGAAGGAAAATAGAGAAAGGATGAGAGAGAGAGAGAGAGAGAGAGAGAGAGAGAGAGAGAGAGAGAGAGAGAGAGAGAGAGAAAGAGAGAAAGAGCGCTAGAAGAAGAGAAAGAGCAAAAGCAAGAAAGCGCTTGCGCGAGCCGCTTCACATTACCGTGTAATCGAGCTCTTTGTTGGCTGATAACGCGATTGGCGGTAAGCCGTGGGGGAACGATCGGTAATGGAGGGAAATGGCGCAAATGAAGCGTCACGGCGCGCTTTCTCTCTCTCTCTCTCTCTCTCTTTTTCTCTTGCTTGCTCTCATCGAGAGAAGGCGTTCTTGAGCGGAGGGATCGCCACTGACAAGAATCTGGCTCGAGCCGTTAAGCCGCTCCTTGAAAGCCAGCGGCAGCGTTAGTCTCCCTTTTTTCTCAATTAGTGCAGTTGAGCTTGGTTCCGATCGAGCCAATGATAAAAGTACCACATTGACTCTGTTAAGTGCCTCATTATCTACCTCTCGCTCTTTCCCTCTCTTATTGGATCCAAGGAGAGAGAGAGAGAGAGAAAGAGAGAGGGTGAGAGAGGGAGGCTCTATTCTGGTCTTCCGAATCTCTTTCTCTCTCTCTTCCTCGCGTGCGCGTATACGAGTGTCATTGAAAAATACAAGTGTTTCAAATGGCACTCTTTCGTTTCAACCGTTACCTCAGAACTCGGCTCGCCGCCGAGTCGCTTGTTTATTTCGCCGGGACAAGGATATAGTTAATTTGCAAACACGAAAACCTTTTCAACTGTTAAAATCTGTCATCATTTTGCCACGTATTATAAGTATATTATGATGAAAGCACAACCGTACTGTATTTTTTTTTTAACGTTTTAGCTTATTTTAATGAGTATTTGGAAACGAAATGGATGGAGATATAAGTAATGTCGCTGCTGTTGTTGCTTCAATAAGCGAAATTGAATAAAACGTATTTGCAAATATACGTGGACTGATAAGTTTGATATTTAATAGAAAAGTTAATGGAATGACTTTAAATAAATGATAATAATCTAAGCATCAACTGATAAATAAATATTTATGTTAACTTATCTTTCTTGATATTTTTCTTTGTATAACTATCCACGTTAATATAAAAATCTTTTAAGAAAATAATATATATATTTCATTATTTATTTATTTTAAAATGTAAATTCTTTTTGTAGTATCTTTTGCATCAATCTCTACAACAGTTTGGCTAAATGTAAAGTTTTTTAATCAAATGATTATATTATATCTAGAAATGGATAAAACGAAATTTGATTTAATATTTTATAAAGGTGTAAATTAATTATCTCTGAAGTTGAATGTTTAATTAAAAATGGGATAACAAGAATGAAAAAAAAAAAATTATGATTATGAAAATTGATTTTATTAAAATTTATAACGGTGCGGTGGATACAATACACGTGTAAAAATTCTGCCGTTGTTCTACTCGACTTATAAATAATAATAATAATAATAATAATAATAACAACAATAACAACAACAACAACAACAACAGCAACAACAATAACAACAACAACAACAACAAAAATAATAACGATAAATTTTATTAAAATAAAAGTACCTTCGAGGGTGACCTCTTTTAATGAGTTTATTTGCGTCGTAAAATATATGTGTATGTACACATATGTACTCGTATGTAAAAAAGGAAAGAAAAAATTATTCGTCTGTTCAGAAGCTATTCTCTCGATTATTTTTTACGTCTTTGATGTACAGTTTAAATCGAGGGAAAGTGGGAAGGAAAGAGAGAGGAAAAGAATTTTTCAATTATCAAAGGCACAAAATGGAGTTTCTGTAATTGCCGTTTAACGAAAACAAAAAGAGCGCGCGGTTATATGTGTAGTTAGCCGTGCGTTAGCAGGGCGCGAGCTTCGTGGATGTTTTGGATTAAAGGTGCGCTGCGGGGCGGCACGGGAGGGCGCATTGCCCGTGCGCGCCTCGATGAATTCGATGAGCCGCTTTGACGACGGGAACATTTATAATGCACGGGCACGGCACTCCAAAGAGGCAAAATGTCGCGGCTTCGCTTTTTCTTTCTTTTTATCGGCGTACAAATTGACAAGTGTGCCTTTGCTTTTCACCGAAATACGAGATACCGTTCTTGCCTCTGTCCCCGCGATCCCTTTCCCTCGCGCTACTTTTAGCGAAATCGCGTGTGATCGTTTCATCTTTGTTTGACTGACGTTTTTTTTTTCATTTTATAAATAAAAAATATTTTTTATAAAATTTTGTCTTTAAAATGCACTATGAGTATAATGCCCAACAATCAATTTTTTTTTTTATTATTATTTTTTTTTTTTCCATGTTATATGAAGTATGATTGTGACGTTTCGACGTTTAGACGAGAATTATATTAATTAACAACGTTACTTTATTTTTTAAAATAAAAAAAATGGAATAAACAATCAGATTTACAAGTACATATATATGTAAATTGTGAATTGACGAAACAAAAAATGTCGAATAAGAGTAGTCGAGCTGAAAAGTGAATTTTTACAAATTTTATAAATTTATTTATTTTCTGCTTAATAAATGACCTATTTTTTAATTTTAATTATGAAAATTTATAAGCATCGACTTTGGCAGATAATAATTACAAGTGTTTGGTTGTACTTTGATAACCTCGATTACAACTTAATCGCTGTGTCGCATAAAGCTTTTTTCACTCAACTGCTCCACAAATTATTATACAATCTCGGCTAAGATCACCGCGAGAGTCTCCCAAATGATGAATCACAGTTTTGAATTAACCCGTTAAAAGCAATAGAAAATAAATGAAAAAATTGTGCGACTGAGCTCCCAGCGATTTTATTATCAACCTCTAGTTAACTTCCCGGCGTTCGTGTCAGTTCTTTGGATCGATCTTTAAAATCGCGCTAGTATAATTATAACGGGTTACGACGTAAGACATGTAATTGTCGAGCATAGTGTCTAGTACAGTCAACTTTAGTCGGCGACGAAATTGACACGCGCCGCCTTTTTCGTACTCGTAGGGAACTTGAAAATACAGGTTTTAGAACTCGTGCAAATGCTGTTATTTCGCCGTTTATTTCTCAAATACTAAGAACTTGAATTTTCTCAAGAACAAACTAAATGTAACTCGGTCGTTTTTCTAATTTCGCAATTTTCGCTCAACTAAAATCGAAAATAATAAAAATTTGAAAGTTTACATTGCGTTGAATAAAATAGGTCGATAATCAAGAGAGAACCAAGAATTCCAAAGGCCAAACAAAGTATTTAATTGCAAGTCTGACGAAAATCATTTGACTTATAACGATAGAAAGAGAGAGAGAGAGAGAGAGAGAGAGAGGGGGGGGAGGTGAAAGCAGGGGTGGAAAAGAAGGAGGGGGAGAGAGTTAACTTGTGGCGAGGAAGGTGGCGCGGCAGCAATTAACTTCTCGCGAGATTAGAGCGAGACATTACGAGATATCGAGCAACTTAACGGCAACACGCGAGAGACTTCAAAGGCAGTAATAAACTGCCTCTAATGAACCCTCTTATCGTCATCGCAGCCACCCCGGGTAGCCCTTTTCCCCACCTCGTTTCCTTCCTTCGCTCGCTCGCTACCCCATGTCTTTCAATCTTCTCGACCGTGTCTTGGAGGTAAAACAACTTTCGAATCTCTGTACTTTATAGCCTATTGGGACATATCGATTTTTCAGAATTTTATATGCTTTCTCATTACTTATACACGCTTCCATTTTATACTGGAATAACAAATAATACACACTTGATTCGTTACTCGAAATCGCTTTCATCTTTTCGAAAATATTTTTAATTTATATTTTCGGATTAAAATGTTCATCGAAAAATGGTAAAAATTAAAATTCTCCAATGGCGAATCTTCATAAGTGCGCGACCGAGCTTTGCATCTGTGTAAAATAATTTTTCAAATGATACATAAAACTAGAGATTTATGAATATGAGTTTCTGAGCGACTGAAAAGCAGGACGCGACGCGAGAGGTTACTACTAGTGCTCGCGTATACCTAGCCTCGGTGGCTTTATAAAGAAGAAAAAAAAAAAAAAAAAAAAAAAAAAAAAATGTTAATTAAAATACATTTCGCGAAAGTTTAACTCGACGAAATGATAATTACGCGAAAGAAGCCCTTGATGAAAATTATTTAAAAATCCCTTCCTACTTTCATTTTATTTTAGTCAAGTCAAGTAGAATTATTATAAAAGTTGAGCAAATTTTGCTTAAGGCAAAGACCAGTAAAATCTGCTTAGTAAGCATTACACAACTTTTCAAACAAATTCAACTCAATTTTCTTTTGCGATTTTTCGTGCAAATCACACGATTAATAATGTTGTCCAATGAGAAAAAAAAAGATAAAAATAATGAAAACAGTAACAAGGCTCTCGTGTACATTTTTTATTGAAAATCACATCACTTAATCAGTGGCGATTTGCGCGTGAAAAGAAAAAAAAGACAGAAGGAGAGCGGGCAACTGTAATTTCGGCATATGTACGAGGAATCATAAAAATAGCACATATTGTCTTAGGTGAGTCGGTACGACTCCGTATGTTGACGTCGAAGCGAGAGAGAGAGAGAGAGAGAGAGAAAGAGAGAGAGAGAAGGGGGGGGGGGTGAAGAAAGAAAGAGACAAAGATAGGTAGATGGTTAGAGAAGGGGAGATTGCGCGAAGCGTCTGCACGGTCGTACGACGCGACCCGCGCTCGCTTGCGTCTCTCCACCGTCAAGCCCAATCATGTTGATTCAACAAAGTACCCACCTACCAAATTGCTGAAATTTGGTATTCGGCCAGAAGAGAGCGAGACAGGGAGACGCGCGCGCATCGTCTACACACATACGTAGACGCGCAAGAGCGAGAGACACGTCGTCGGAGAAGCGGGGGCGGAGGCGAAGAGGAGGAATAGAGAAAGATAGCGAGTTCGAATCGGTCTGATTGCACATCTAGGCCAAACCAGGACCAGGAGCACGCGCGTGCGACGTTGGCCCGCGCTTCAACAGAAAGCGCTGCGACGATTGGTGCCCGTGGTGCACGCTTTGTCGGTACTCTTTGCGCGTTCTCTCTCTCTCTCTCTCTTTCTCTCTGTCTCTGTCTCTGTCTCTCTCTCTCCTTTTCAGCGGAAAGGCAACTTTAGTGGGGGTGATTGGACGCATCCCGGTGATTGTGGCACTCCAACCCTCGGCTTCCAGTCCACCGCAGCAGTAGCGGCAGTAGCGGCAGTAGCGCCGGTGCTGGCAGTCCTCTTCCTCCTCTTCCTCTACTTCTCTTTCCATCTTCCTCCTCCTCTTCTTCTACCTCCTGCTCCTTCCCGCGCCACCTCACCCTACACGGCTCTAAATCGAGTTTACCCTCTTGCCGAGGCTCAGCCCTTCAATCAAACTGATTGAAACATTCCTTGAATCCGAAAGAAACGAACCATTTCTCTCCCCTCCACTCCCTCCGCACTTTGCTTCCGCGCTCTCTTCCACTCATTCTCCGTCTCTACCGTTCTAACTCTCTTTCTCGCGTGTACGAGCACACGTGCGTACACTTTCTATTTTACTTGGTTTCTTCACGCGCGCGCTTAAGGTTGCGGCACCGTAGTTTCTTCCCGCCGACGTTGTTGATTCACCCGGTGCCAGCGGACTCGTAGTATTACGCCGTCACGATTACCTCAGTCGGCGCTGTGCTCCCACGTGCGGTGACGTAGCGCGGGACGCTAACGACGGGCCTGCAGTTCCGTTTGTTCAAATATTGATACTTCTGCCTTGCGCTTCCATTTTGCTCTAGCTGCTACTTCGACTAAATCAAAGTGCTCTACCAACAGATTAGGACGAGCACGTTGCACATGATTCGACCGGATGGTCATCGTTGCCGCCACGCTTCCGAGTTCTCTTCGACTTATATCGAGAAACTGACCTCTTTTACTTTTGTTCGGAGACTTGCCCGAGCAGAACCAGAAAATTATCCCGAAGCCGTTCGGGAACTACGTCGAGAGAGCGCCTTGATACAGAATTAAAATAACGCGCAATTCCAAAGCGCGAGGTATCTTGAGCATTTTTGAGCGCTTTTGAGCGCTTTTGAGCCCTTTTGAGCGCGAGACGCCCTAAAGAGGGAAGGAAAATATGCACGGCTGTGTGCTGTGGATTCTATTCCGGGCCTGTGATCTAAACGAACTCGTCGTGCCTGTTCCTCGTTAAATTTCGAGCTAGCCGCCGTCCTGAAAACCTCTAAATTTGGAGCAATCTTTGTCTCCTCCCTCCTCCATCTCACGTCTCTTCGATTAGACGGGCGTTAGCCCACTTTGTCTTTCGCCGCAACTTGGATCTCGGCATTTTTCCGCGTCGGCCATACTCGGAGTCTTCGGATGCGTCTAAACGACGCTCCGTCCTCCGCGTCGCTGGCGCCGTGATTGCGCACGCGATAGATGAAACGGATGAGGAGGAGGAGGATGAGGAGGAGGAGGAGGAGGAGGAGGAGGAGGAGAAGGAGGAGGAGGAGAAGGTGGAGGAGAAGGAGTACGCAGTCGAAACACGCGCGAGGCGCCGAAACCGTCGTGGAATTTTTATCGGAGAGTGGATCGACGCGAGCATTCGAGTCTCGTTATCGTCGGTTCCATCTTTCTTTTCCTCGTTCACTCGCTTTTCTCGAAAAATTAACATTTTGCTTTATCGCCCAATTGACTCGGAGCGTTGGATGCGCTTGAACCGTGCCTTGTCTGAGCGGAGTGGGAGAGGGCGCTGACTCATGTCGGAAAATTCAGCGGAGGTGGGCAAGAAAAAAGAGTATAATAATAATAATAATAATAATAATAATAATAATAATAATAATAATAATAATAATGATAATGATAATGATAATAATAATAATAATAATAATAATGATAATAATAATAATAATAATAATAATAATGATAATGATAATAATAATAATAATAATAATAATGATAATAATAATAATAATAATAATAATAATGATAATGATAATGATAATAATAATAATGATAATAATTATATATGACGATAATAATAATGATAATGATAATGATATTGATAATGATAAAAAGGCGAGGGGGACTTACCTCGTGTAGTCGTTTTTGCAGAGGATCATATTGCCCTTACTGTAGCACGATGGCCCAATCTCCGCGAGGGCCGTGCCACAAGACGTGCACTTGAGACAACTGTTGTGCCAATAACGCTCGAGTGCGTGCAACAGCCATCTGTCCTGTATTCTATTTCCACAGCCCGCACACTGCTGGATACTCGTCGCCATTCCCGGCCCTCCTTCCTGCTATAATTAGAACAAAAATAACTGGTTGTTAAAATGCCTGGACTCCGCTCCGCGATTGCTTTTCTAACGTCTAATTGCTTTTTCCTTTTTCTCCCATTGCCCGAGACGCTAAACCCGTAAGCGTAATAATCGATACTTTCGATAGAGGATTTTCGTCGAGATTTAAAATAATACAAATATCGGCCATCTTAAGATCATCGATCATCGATCATCGATCATCGATCATCGATCATCGGTCTTCGATTCATCGTCTTATCTTTAGTTTTTTATTCAAGTTCTAAGGTTATTTGTTTTAAAATTTATAATTTTTCAACGAGGAAGCCAATCAACTAATAGTGCTTAAGGGATGATATTGCAAATAATTTTTGTTACTTTTTTTTGTTTACAATTATTCTTATTATGATTATTTCTATTATTATTATTATTATTATTATTATTATTATTATTATTACTATTTCGATATATACGATCAGAAAGATAAATATTTATTTCCGTACTAATAAATAAATAATAAATGCGTACAGTAATAAATTAACGTATAGGTTAACGATTTTATCGAACTTCTCGGTATTTTTTTTAATTTTTTTGAAAACGTTATTTAATCCTGCTTAATGGCGTGACGTTCTTTAATTAAATTCTATCAACGCAATATGAGAAATCTAATATATAATATTTTCTTATTAAATTAAATATTAATCGACGGCTTCTTAGATCCTGAGAAGCGATAAAATTTTGATAAGCATTACTTTATAGCCAATTAAAATTATATTAAAATTATCGTTTGTAGAGTAATACTTTATATCCCGAGGTATTTGTGTTAATATAAGCTTTTATTATTTTTATCAGCTAATTATTGGATATTTTCATGTTCAAATTAATCAAATGTAAACAAAAATTTTAATCGATTAATTAGATTTTTATCAGTAATGTTTATTTGAAATTTAATTAAAAGACAGGTACACACAATATTTGGGATTGTACGGGATTATCGTTATTCAAAACGTTAGGTTCTTTGCAGAATAACGGTAAAAAATTTTGTTACCGGTAAACGTGTTTACTTTGATCGATAAAACGCTCTTAATAAACGCTCTTTAACCTAATCGATGCCGAACATTTTCCATTACAAATTAGTCGAAAGTTTTCAAACAAAAAACGCTTCCACGTTGCACTTTCTACTCTAATTTTTCTTTTAAAGAACGGCGATAGCTCGGCGCGTAGCTAAACGTTACGCAATTCGCGCACGCACAGCAGCCCTTAGCGCCCAACGGCTATTATAATTATTATTATTCGTAGAAATTATTGGTGTGCACACGCGCGCGCAAGCAGCGTCTCCGAGTCGTTTACCTGGCCGCCGCCGCCGCCGCCGGCGCGCGGACGTCTAGGCGCTGTCGCCTCGGTAAAACGGTACACCGCTGCCGGCCCGTGGCTCCGATATCGCCACCGCGTGTCATTTTCATGCTTTATGCTTCATTCGAGTACAAAGCGCTTCGCCGCGTTAAATTGAATATTCATTCGCGATTTGTGGAGTAGATTACGGACGGCGGTTACACACATACACACACACACATATGTATATATATATATATATATATATGTATATATATATATATATATATATATATATATATATATATATATATATATATATATATGTATATGACAACGCATTATAACGCCGTGCGTTACACGCATTTCACTTGCACTCGAAAACTATTCCCGGCTAGTCCCTATTTTCCCTCTGTCGTTCTCTCCTCGACCATCTTTCTTTTTCTCCTGTCTACCCCGACCCTATTCTCCTTCCCACCTCCGTTCCCTCCATCCCCTCCTATCCAACAATCATCCCAACATCCCGTTCTCCGATAAATCCCGTTTGTTTAATTTACCAAGCTTTCGAAATAAATTTGTTTGCACTATACGCCGCTTTAATTGTCTCATTAATTACGCTCGCTTTAATGAACTTTGAATAATTGTGTTTACTTGACGTTTTTAGCGCGCGCTACAAATTATGATTGGGTATCCAAGGTCTAACCGCGCTTTCGAGTATCGTGTGCCTATAAATATGCACGCGTACAAGCGTAAATGTACAAAGTAACGTAAAAGTCCGTATGTCAGTGTCGATCAATCATTCACCTATGCGCGATCATTGTTATTTTTGCAACGATTTGCATATGAACAATTTATTTTTTTTAAGCCACTCGACTCGCGGCTCAAACGAAGCGCACGAGATTCTTACACTTTTAGGGTACGTTATTGCGCCGTATCTGTACCTCATAAAATACTTATTGTAATTATTATTATACTTCTATCACACTTTTACATAATCAAGAAAAGCGATTATAAATCTGCTGAAAAGAGCCATTTTCAATTTTTAATTTTTATGTACGCGCAAAACCAATAAAATCATTGATCATTGGCGTTTGTTTAATGGTACAATCACGTGATTCCGCAAATCAATTGTCAATATACGAAATATTTGACAACGTTCGTAAATCCGACTCTAATACCCGACGACGTTTTATATAAGTCTTTGTTTTTTATGTACATTATTAAATATATTCATTATTTTAATATGTCGATTATTTTTAGACGCGTAAACTTTTAAAAACAATAAAAAAACAAACACTCGAGTACCTGTACATTCGAATGCATGATTGATATTACGCAAAGTTAGATATGCATTTGTATTTAATTGATGCGTCCAACTATCAATTGGACGGACATACGGAAATATTTAACATTAAACGATTTTAATGAATAATGTGCTACCTTGTTAAAAAAAGTTATACTCTTATATGTATATTAAAATGCCAATATCGTTTATAACGTTCGTTTCACGTTAACATACTCCTAGTGGGTAAAAAAGTAAACGAAAGGATAAAGACTCATTTTTAGAGTGTCTGATTTGAAAAAATACATACTTAAAGGAACAACCTTACACACGCCCCTACCTGTTAACAAGCTTCCTTCGTTTATATGCCTACTATGACTAAATTAGATCTATCGGCCACTTTACTCGATTATATAAATTTAAGCCGAGCTTTATTTCAAATAAGAAAACATTTATAGAAAGCCAGCATTGAAATTCAATCTAAAAATATTATCCGCGCTAACGTTTTCTTTATTAATTAACTCGGATAATAAAAAAACAACGTTTAAGAGTCACAAAAAGTATCTCTATAAAATCTACATAGTAGCTAGTGAAATAAAGTTTAAACAATATAAAACAGAACGATTCTTACGATCCTTACAATTCTGTCACCAGGGAAGCACTTCATTTGGTGCATACGCGAGGTGATGCTACCAAAGTGATGGTGCAGCTCCATTTTCGCGTTCGACACTGGCAAGCTCGGGCTTTGTCGTTCGGTTGACTCTCGCGGCCTGTGCCGCCGCCGATGCCGCCGCCGCCGATGCCGCCGCCGCTGAAACTCACTCGCGACGCAAATCTGAAAGTAGCGCGCTTTCTCGCGCGAACCCTATCGTCGTTCACCCTGGGCTACCCGCGTTGCCGATTCTCCCTTCTTCGCCGATTTCTCGAGATCGAGACGCTAACGTCGGAACGACGCGCGGCGCTCGGTTGCGGGCACGACGTCACGCCGAATTCACTGGCGTAATCCAGCGTGTGATTTCCCTTCGCCGTCGTCGCCGCCGCTGCTGCCGCCGCTGCTGCCGCCACGGCCTTCGCCTCTTCCTCGACCGAGTATAACGGAGCAACAATGGACACGAACAACGAGTCTTGGGATGAATTTCCGTCGGTGAGTAACAGCAAGATGCGTGTGAGCGAAAATTTAGGGGACTTACGCTCGACAAACACACGCGCACAAAGACACAGTCACTGAACCCGTGAGAGAACTCGATAAATCTTTTCGGTGCGAAAAGGCTGCAGCGCGCACTCGACTCTCCGCTCGTTTTCACGCACTCACTCGCGACGGACAAAACGATTTCACAGGCCGTTTGTACGTTTGATATCTGAATAAAGAGAGGAAGAGAGCTTGGGAATTGCCGCAGCGCCACCGAGAAATCGGCGGTTCGCGACGGGACCGAGAGAGAGAGAGAGAGAGGGAGACGTTGAATTCACGACACTGCACATGAGTAGAGAGAGAGAGAGAGAGAGAGAGATGGAGATACTTGCGGAGAGGATAAACGGCGTAGGAATCTTCGATAAAAGCGAACTTGTCCCGACCGAAGTCAGGGCCCAACTGACTCTGCCTTCTCTCTCTCTTTCTCTCTCTCTCTCTCTTCTCCTCCTTCTCAAGAACAGCGGCAGCAGCAGCGGCGGCGGTAGTGGTGGCAGTCAAGCGAGCGGGGACTGTAGGCGATGGGGGCCCCTGTTGGATGCCCTGCGGGTCCACAGGTAAGCGAACGTTCCTTGCTCTCTCCCCTCTTGTTCGAGCCTTGCTAAGCGAAAGAGAAAGAGAGGGAGAGAGAGAGGGGGGAGGGGGGGGGGAGAGCCGGATGGAGAAAATAAAAAGCCGACGAGCCTGGAAAGGAACCGAGGATGAAAGGGGAAAAGAGTCGGACCCAGGCGCGGGAGGGGAAGGCTCGACACTCGGAGAGGGGGCAGCATCGATCCCCCTTTCCCCTCCTCTCTCTACCAAGCCATTTTTACGTATGCGTCGTGTACATACACGTCATGTACGTACATGTGTACGACGCGCTTTGCGTTCTTTGGCTCTTGCCCTTATTCAATTATATTTTTTCGCGGTAAATGCCCTTATTGTTAAGTTTATCAATGGCTGGCTAAGCGAGGGTCACGTAGCCGGATAATGTCGGCTAAATTCTATGCACCCCTCGCACCTTTTTTATTCCTTCCTAACCGATGTGCGTGTGTACGTGTCGCTTCGCGTGCGATTTTGCATCGGTCATGCTTTTGCAAATTTTATATGTAAATGTATTAGAATACGCGTAACATTGTTTAACTTTTTAGAATATCTTGTTTTAATTTGTTAGTTTTGAAGTTAAATTTTAATAAGCTATTATTTTATTGAATTAAACGTCATCCCACTCGAACAATAATCAAATATCGCTGTGTTTAATCACGGCAAAAATTTAAAAGTAAAAGATCTTTACTTTTTTGGTTAAAATAAAACGCAACGTAATATTTTACTTTTAAATTCATTGATTAACGAGATTCAAGGTTATCGCGCGCGATACATTCTGCGTGTAATATAAGTGTCTTATTATTGCATGATTAACGACTATAATTCGGATTGCTCATTTTCAAGTAAATTATAATGCATTGGCAGTGTGCTTTAATTAAAGTCCTTATAATCTTACTATTTGATTGTGAAAAATTTTGTATTAAATAAAATTTTTAGCGAGATGCGAGTACTGAAGAACACAATAACGAAACTGGTATTTTCCGACAGATTTTTTCGAGCGTAATCGGGGCCGCTGCGAGAGAGGCCGAGTCCGCGAAAGCGACGCCACGGTTGCTTTCCGACATCCTCGAGCGATTCGCGAGCGAGACTCGTCGCTCCTCGCACCTCCCTCGCTCTTATGTTCTTCGAAGCCCTATCGCGCCGAGAAATCAATTTGCTTCGAGGCGCAAAAATGTAGAGGGCGAGATTTATATTTTTCGCGCTTTATCCTCGGATCAGGTACACGATCCATCGCGGGACGTTGGTATATAAAGTTTCTCGCCAACTAGTTTCTCGCTCTCTCTCTCTCTCTCTCTCTCTCATTCTCTCTCTCTCTCTCTCTCTCTCTCTCTCTCTCTCTCTCTCTCTCTCTCTCTCTCTCTCTGTCTCTCTCTCTCTCTCTAGACCGCCGCGAGATTACGATCGAACGACGCTGTAATAGTGGTGAGCGCGTTTACGTTTAATCAAGTAAAAGACGGGTGTACCTTCAATGAAAATCAAACAAGCTTATCTTAATTAATCGTAGTAATTAATCGTCAGCAAGATTACGAGTCAAACGTGTCGCATCGAATATTCGCGCCGAGAAAAGACAAAAATAATAGCTCTCTCTCTCTCTCTCTCGCGCGCGTTGCTCGAGAGATTTCGAAAATGCCGGTGCTCGCGTTGTACCTCGGCGTATAGCTCCGGCACTTCCGTTCGGAACTTTCTCTCACGGTCACTAGCTCCCGCAACAGCTGAATTCTATCTACATACTATTTACGCAAGTATTAGTATGTAGAAAGTGGTTTTCAATTATGGTTATCGTTCAACGTATCTTATTATGCGCTAAAAATTAGTATACGTACAAATATACTTATGTTTCACGCAATCTATGAAATTTATACCGACTGCGCGCATAATCTGTATACTAATGCACGGCCAATTAAACTACTGAAATTTACAAAAGCAATTGGAAGAGAGTATTCGAATCGTGCATTTTTTGTCTATTTTTACAATTTATTGTTAGCATAATAGCCTTTGGCGGTATGCGCTAAGGTCTCGCGTAAATGGCCAATCGCGTTGCCGGATGCTTTCTCGATCTCGATCTCGAAATCGCATCTGCCGATTTTTATGGGAGTGCGCGTACCTTGAGCGTACAGTTGTTGTTGTGATTGACGGAAGGGTAGCCGCTCATGTGCCCGGGCAGGTGCGGGTGCTGATACGGTCGGTGGTGCGACTGCTGCTCCGCAGCCTGCTGCTGCTGCTGCTGCATCATCGCCTGGGCCGCGGCCGAGGCGTGGTGGTGTCCATTGCTCGAGAGCGGCACCTGGGCTTGCTGGTGCGAGGGGTAGCTCTGGGGCCCGTCCTGGGGCCCGGCGCCGTAAGGCGGCGAGTGGGGGCTCGGGTCCGGCGTGCTCGTCGTCCCGTTGCCGCTCGTCGAGGAGCCGTAGCCGTGGTGGGGCTCGCCGCCGGGCGGGTGGTGCGGGCTACCCGCCAGCGACGGGTGGTGGGGGTAGGGGTTCATACCAGCGGCTAGGGCGCTCGCCAGCTTGGCCGATGAGGGGGGGTGGGCCGGGGAAGCCCACCGCGATACCGGGCACGGACAATCGAGGAGCTCGTCTAGCGGCTCGTGGCAAGCTGCGCCGCCGGGGCCCTCGGCTCCCACCAGGACGATGCCGGCTGCTTGGTTCCTCTACTCGCAGTTCCCTGCAAACAGATGTCATTTTTTTATATTTTATTTCGTTTATTCATGGTTTACCTGCTGCTTTTGCGCATTTTTATACAATTTGCACCTCCTGAGCTCTGGCGAAAACGCACGCCGAATGTCAAAAAGCTTTTGATTGTATAAAAATTTAAATATGTATATATGTATATATATCAGAGTATAAAGAATAATAATAATAAGGATCAAGTGAATCGAAGTATAATTTGAGTGAAATAACATAGCTACTTGAGAAAATAATGGAATTTTATTTCTTCGTTTGTCGACGAGAAAAGTTAAGTATAACGTGATTATAAAAAAGGGTGTACCCGACCGTAACTATGAACGAAACGAACGCCATCGTCGTCGTGCCCCATTATATATATACAGACGGATAGACATACACACACGTGCGCGCGCGCAGATATTCAGAATAAAACTCAACATTTAAAAGCAAAAGGATACTCGGCCGAAGCGCGAGGAAGCACGACGAAGAACTCGGCAGTAAAACCGTCATTTTATGAGAATAGCATACCGTTACTTTCCTCGTCGTTCAGCCTTCGTTATCCACTCTAATTAAGTATTCTATCGTTTTAATTATCTTCCGCGTCCCTCATCCTCTGTCTTATCGGCGCAATCCAGCGGACTCGAAGTAATTGCTAGCGACTTGAAACGCACTAGCTGCACAAGATACACGTCCAGACTTTCTTACACTTCAGTATTCGATAAATATTTTTTATATATTCGATTATTAGTGAGTCGAGGGATTAGCAAATTAGGTTTGTAGCTGTGTATCCATCTACATTCGGTTCTCGGTAAATTGATATAGAGTTAAATTAAATTTTTGACTTATCTGTTTTACTCATAGTATCTCATTATCACGCATTGCTTCAAATTTTCGAATTTAAAGATTCGACTGGAATCGAGTTATTTTTAAAAATTTTATTTAATGTCTTGCTTGCGATTGAATTAATTATTCAATAACGCTGCTAGAATAAAATACGACAATTAAAATTGGTAATAACAAGTTGAAGAAGAAGGGAGAAGCTTTATTAGGGCGAATGAGCACATGCGATACGAATGAAAAGTCTTATTAAGTAATATTAATCTAGTAACGAGAGCTGCTGCAGTCAATTGTTCGCAGGTCGAAATAGGAAAAGAGCCGACCGATGATCGATCTAACCGCGAATCGCCCGAGTCGAGTGCTGCCGGCGCGAGAGCAAACGCGTAGTCGATCTTAACTTCCCTTTTTCTCATCTTTCTCTCGCGTGCGCGTGCAAGCCGAAAGCGAGCGCGGCGACGTCGGTGTTTCCTTCTTCGGGGCCATTGTGGAGCCGTCGCCCGAACGAAGCTCGCTCTAATTACTCTCTTTATGATCTTTTCCGGCATCCAATCAGATTTTCTCATTTCCCTGGGCCCCGTAGAGAAAGTAATCTCATTAACTCACTACCTCCATCGGCCAACCCATTTCGCGCGCGAGCGCTAGCTGGCACTCGCTCGCTCTTATACTTCACGCTCCCTGTTTCTCTGTCGTTTCCATCCCTTTCTCTTTTTACCTCGTTTCCATCGCTCTCTTTCTTGTTTACACCCATCAAATTCAAAGCCTCGCAACCTGTCCAGTTTCCTGTCAATTTTTCGTTTGTATACGCTGCGTCCAGCGGCTAATTTTTTTAAAGAGCGATTGCGATCGGACCTTCGCCTTAGTAATTAATTTTTCATTTTATTCGTAGCCCGCCATTTTCTGCTTCTGGCTTTTACGATGTTACTTTACACAAAATTGCTAATTATCTTTCGATAATAAAATTGCTATTTTTACCTATCTTAAATTTTATCATATTCAGAATGATTCGAAAAGTACACTAACTGCTTTAAAAATTTTATAACGTAGAAAGGACATTTCAAATATTGATGATAATTTAAGCAATGAATTGAATTAAAATAAATTTTTTTATTTTTAAACGACTCGCGATTCACGAGGTTCCTTTGCTTCCGCAAGAAAAATACATTTTTAGAAATAAACGATCATCCGTATTATGGCTTATTTTTACGGATAGGACAATTTTTCACGGGTTTACAATGATAATATTTTTCTATAGTCTCTAAGGAAAAAGATAACGTAATAATATATGTAAAATTAATATTCGTTTTCTCCTGTAAAACTTTCGACTAGTCATTTGGACATTCATTGTGTGAGAAAGAGATTAACGAGGGCTCGCAGTGACTCACGCGCGCATAATGCATTAACGGTGAAAACGAAACCTTTAATTTGGAAATCCAAATTATAGATCGGACCGAGCGCTCGCTCGCAACCGCGCTCTTCTATTTATAATCATCTTTTTCTCCTCCAGCGAATCGCCCCCGGATTCCTGGAACGATTCCATCATCGGGGAGATGCGGACGATGTCATTATTCTCTGAGAAAAATACAAGTATACATTGCGACGCGGCGCATCTATATACCAGTTTCCTTATCTCGAAAGCTTGTCTCCTGAATATTACATATATATATATATATATATGTAAGCTTCGTGCGCATGGTCTAAAGTTGCTGGTAAGAAACCGCCTCGTGACGGCCACAGCTGATGGACCACACGAGGCTTATGAAGAGAGAGAGAGAAAGAAGATAAACAAGGATAAATTGAAATGTTTATACCAGGGAGGATTACTGAAAGTTGTAACCTCTAGAGTGACGATAATAAAATAAAGCATACAGAAATAAATTATTAATTTTGAATTAAATAGAATTCTATAAAACAAATTTAGAATTGTGAAAAACAAATGAATAATAATTAAGAGTTTTAAAGCTTTATAAGTTGTTAAAGAGATCCGTGAAGCAATAGCTTTGATTGTTGATTCTCTTGATTTTAGGTTAATACAAAACGTGCTCCTTTTGTAAATATTGTAATTTTGTAAATAAACTAATGAATCTCTTGATTTTAGACGAATCTAATCTTGTTGCTTCAACTGATTTAATACCATCCTTATAAATCAACAATCACATTTTGTGGGAAAATGGAAAAATTAAAGTTTGAAATTGCAATAATACCTAAACCAGATGATAACAAAACAAACATTTATGGGTTGATGTCAATTACAGATACACAAAACAATTCTTACATCATGCCAAAAGATTATCAACCAATGAATCTACATCAGGAAATAATGAAAGATAAAACATTTGAGATGGTAAAAAAATCGATAAAAAAAAGGCATGATAGAAGAGAAGTGTGGATAAACCTAACCCCTGAAATAACAAAAATTTATTTTGACAATGAGAATATGCAATTTGATGGTTTTCTACTTGAAAAAGTAGAAAATAAAGAAGAAAAGTCTACAATAGACACTGAACATATGAAAAACAGACAAAATAAACTAAAACTAGCAGACAGATTCTCAATAGAAAAATTTTCAAAAGCCACAACAAATGTTACACAATGGCTAAATATTTTTGAAAAGGAATGTGAACGCTTAGAATTAAATACAAATATAGAAAAAATTGAGATGCTGAGATTGCTGCTAGACGACTCTTGCAAAGACTGGTACATATCAATGCTGATAAAGCACACAGTGGAGTCAGATTGGTCCACATGGGAACAAAGCTTAAAAGAAACATATGCTGATAAAGGTTGGTCGCCCATCAGGTATGCCATAAATTTTAAGTATTTAAAGGGATCAATATTAGACTATGCACTCAAAAAAGAAAGATTATTGCTAGAAGTGGATAGTTCTATTAATAAGTCTTTACTTATAAACATGATTGCCACCGGCTTACCAGATTTTATAACAGATAAAATAGATAGAGAAAAATTAAAAACGGTCGATGACCTTTTCAATAATTTGAGAGGGTTAGAACACCTAGTAAAAGAAAATAATAAGCCAAAATTTCAAAAGCCAGGGGGTACAAAAGAAAAAAGTCCATGCAAAATATGCGAATCAAAAGGAAAGAAGAATAGATTTCATCCTGAAACTACATGTTGGTATAAAAATGAAAAAAAAAAGGATAGTGAATTAATAAACACACTTCTAAACGTGGAATTATCAGATCAAGATCCAAAAAACTAAATATCCCCTCACTAATTGAAATAAAAGTACGGTTAGAAGAATCTTTGGAGGTTAAAGGACTTTACGACCCAGGTTCAAGAATAACGGTAATAAATGCAAAATTGATGAATAAAGAAATTATGAAAAATAAGAAAAGCTATCATCTAAAAACAATTAGTGGGCGGGGCAAAAGTTATGGTTTTGTAAAATTAAATGCAGACATATGTGGAGTAAAAAAATATTTGAATGCCTTTGTGTATGATAATGAAAATTTCAATTTTGACCTAATCTTAGGTCTAGATAGTGTACAGAGATTTGGGTTGACTCATGATGAAA
The DNA here is from genome assembly GCA_949987625.1 of Chalcis sispes. Lineage (NCBI taxonomy): Eukaryota > Metazoa > Arthropoda > Insecta > Hymenoptera > Chalcididae > Chalcis > Chalcis sispes. The sequence continues at coordinate 371,853 of OX465097.1, forward strand.
ATTTAAATATCAAACTCCAAAACACAAAAGAAAAAAAAAATAATGAAAAGACAGTTAAATTAACTGAAAACAAAAATCCAGATATAAAATTTAAAAACGATAAAAAGGATAAAGTCAACGTAGAAATTGATGATAGATATGAAATAAATTTTAATGAGTTTATAAATACAAATGAATTTAAAATAGATGTAGATCACTTAGATGAAGATAAGAAAGAGAAAATAAAAATTTTATTGAATGATTATAAAGATATTTTTGCTAAAGATAAGTATGATGTAGGTAAAGTAAAAAATTATGAAGCTTTTATTGACCTACAAATTGAAAAATACTGTTATAAAAGACCATATAGATGTACAATAGACGATAGAAGAGAAATAGAAGATCAAATCTCACAACTTTTAAAAAATGGCTTGATTGAAGACTCATATAGTCCCTTTGCTGCACCAGTCACACTGGCCTTTAAAAAAGAAGAAAATAAGAAGAACAGACTGTGCGTGGATTTTAGGGAATTGAATAAGATAATTGTTCCACAATCTCAGCCATTCCCGCTGATAGAAGACTTAATGGTAAAAACAGTAGGTTGCCAATATTTCACAACATTGGACATAAACTCAGCTTTTTGGTCCATTCCTTTGAGAGTTGGAGACAGACAAAAAACGGGATTTGTAACCCAGGAAGGGCATTACCAGTGGACGTGTCTCCCTTTCGGGTTAAAGACGTCTCCAGCCATCTTCCAAAGAATCTTGGTAAATATAATAAAGAAATATAACTTATCTAAATTCTGTGTAAATTATATAGATGATATAATGATCTTTTCGAAGACATTTGATGAACATTTAAACCACATTAGATTACTGCTAGACGCAATAAAACAAGAAGGATTAAAATTGAAGTTTACAAAATGCAAATTTGCAAAAAGCGAGGTGAAGTATTTGGGTCACTTAATAAAAAACGACACAATTACACCGCTAAAAGATAATTTAAAATCAATAAAAAATTTCAATACCCCAAAGAACAGAAAACAGATAAGGCAGTTTTTAGGAAAAATAAATTTTGAGAGAAAGTATGTACCAAAAATCACAGAAATTCTTGATCCGTTGCATAACCTGCTTAAAAAAAATGTAAAATTCCATTGGTCAAACGAATGCCAAGACGCGTTCGAAAACATAAAAGAAATTTTGTGCTCAGAACCAGTTCTAGCCATCTTTAATCCAAAATCAGATATTTTTATATACACAGACGCAAGCATTAAGGGCCTTGGAGCGGTGCTAAAACAACCTCAAACAGATGGCGCGATGAAACCAGTCGCATATTTTTCAAAAAAATTAAATGAAACACAGAAAAAGAAAAAGGCAATTTTCCTGGAATGTCTAGCCATTAAAGAAAGTGTAAAATTCTGGCAACATTGGTTGATCGGAAAGCCCTTTACAATATACTCTGACCATAGACCTTTGGAAAACTTAAATGTAAAGAATAGAACAGATGATGAGTTAGGAGATATGGTATACTACATATCTCAATATAATTGTACCATTAAGTATAACCCTGGGAAAAATAATGCGGAAGCAGACTTCTTTAGTCGAAACCCGGTCTTGGAATCGGATGAGAATACAGATGAGGTTTTGAAAACAGTAAATAATATTACCCTACAAGAAATAATTGATGACCAAAAACTAAATAGACAAATAACAAAAAATACACAAAATCTTACAGTAGAAGATGAAATCTACTACCGAAAATTTAAAAACAAGAAAAAAATTGTACTAAGTGAGGAATACAGCAAAACTCTAATAAAACGGGCTCATGAAAAATACTGTCATACTGGAATAAACCAGACTACACTTAAAATAAAGCCATTTTACACCGCGCCAAATTTGTCGAAGAATATACAACATATATGTAAAAATTGCGAAGTCTGTATAAAAAACAAAACGAGACTAAACAGAAAATATGGACTTATGTCACACCTAGGACCAGCAGAAAAGCCTTTCCAAATAATGTCGTTGGATACTATCGGTGGATTTGGCGGACAAAGATCAACAAAAAGGTATTTACACTTATTAGAAGATCACTTTACTAGATTCGCATATATTTTATGCTCAAAAAATCAAAACGCAGCAGATTTTATAAAATTAATAGAAAAAGTTCCAACAGAAGAGAAAATAGAAACCATACTTTCAGACCAATACCCTGGAATAAATTCAAGAGAACTCAAAAACTACCTTAAAACACGAGACATAGAATTAATCTTCACAGCCGTAGATACACCGTTTTCGAACGGACTAAATGAGAGATTAAACCAAACATTGGTAAACAAAATACGGTGCACACTAAATGAAATAACAAAAAAAATATCATGGGCCACAGTAGCAGAAGAATGCAGAAAAAAATATAATGAGACGGACCATACAGTTACAGGTTTTTCACCTGAATATTTGCTGAATGGAAAATCCACAGATCTACTGCCACCGGAGCTAAAAAAAAACCAAACATACAGAAGAAATTTAGAAGAAGACAGAAATCTAGCGCTACTCCGAACTCGTAAATCACATGAGTATAATAAATCTTTATTTGATAGAAACAGAATAGACTATAAGTTCAAGGAGGGCGACATGGTGTATGTGGAGAATCAAAACAAGATGAACAGAAAAAAATTGGACGAAATTAGAGTCGGGCCCTTCAAAATAGAAAAGAAGATATCGGACTCCATCTTTAAAATAAATACAGAAAACAAGAAAAATTCAATGGGTTTATACCACGTCACAAAGCTTATTCCCATAGACAATCCTACGTGACATTAATTTTCATAAAAATTAATGTTTTTGGGGGGGGGGGGAGATGTAAGCTTCGTGCGCATGGTCTAAAGTTGCTGGTAAGAAACCGCCTCGTGACGGCCACAGCTGATGGACCACACGAGGCTTATGAAGAGAGAGAGAGAAAGAAGATAAACAAGGATAAATTGAAATGTTTATACCAGGGAGGATTACTGAAAGTTGTAACCTCTAGAGTGACGATAATAAAATAAAGCATACAGAAATAAATTATTAATTTTGAATTAAATAGAATTCTATAAAACAAATTTAGAATTGTGAAAAACAAATGAATAATAATTAAGAGTTTTAAAGCTTTATAAGTTGTTAAAGAGATCCGTGAAGCAATAGCTTTGATTGTTGATTCTCTTGATTTTAGGTTAATACAAAACGTGCTCCTTTTGTAAATATTGTAATTTTGTAAATAAACTAATGAATCTCTTGATTTTAGACGAATCTAATCTTGTTGCTTCAACTGATTTAATACCATCCTTATATATATATATATATATATACCTCTGGCCTCGTAGCACCCACCGAAAGCCCAGCGGCGACACATCGAAAAACGGTCGGTATTAATTAATAAGCGTTCGACCTTTCTCGGTAACGCTTTCAGTGGGTGAATCCCCCCAAAGAGACATACGTATACAAGCGTCTCCTCCTAGCTTTCCTTTCGGCTTCTTTTGGCTCCTCTTCTTTCTCTCTCTCTCTCTCTCTATCTCTCTCTTTTTCTGTCGGGCCGTTGTCCGCAGGTAAGTACCTAGCTCGTGGTGCGGTTGTAAGCAATAAGCGGGGGACGCTCCTGCGTGCGTATACCTGCGCGCCCGTTCCAAACTATACCTAGGTATAGAGCAAAGCGCCGAGAGCCATAGCCGGCTCCTTTTTTTTTCTTTTCTTCCACTTTTGCAGGCTGTACTTGCATGCGTGCGCGCAGACGCTCTTCTTGGCTTTGTTCGCTATGTCCAAGGACCTCGCGCGTCTAGCGCAAGAGCAACGGTCTCCCCTGCCCGAGAACTTGGCCGCTTTAGTCTCGAGCTTGGAGCTTCGTTTCCTACCACTGTGCCAACTACTGCTGCCGCATCCAATTACCGCCAATAACAATTTGCTCCTAATTGTTCAAGGCTGCTTTGCTCTCTTACGAGCAGATATGTTTGCGCACTCGCTCGGACGGATTAATTTGAAAATTTTCAAATGCAGGAATTCGGGACGCGAAAGTTTTTAATGAGTGCGCTTAACGCTGAAAATCTTTCTTAAAATTTTTATTGCGCCATTTGAAACTATTTTTCGATATCGATTCCAATTAAAAAATTATACGAGGAAGGCTATCGTTTTAAAATTACACAATCGGCGCTACCCGTTATTGAAAAATTTGCGCACCGTCTATATCGATAAAATAAGCTTTTCTATAAAATTAATAAATTGGTTTGATTAATTATATATCTGATATTAATTAACACGGTGTACTCGTATGATAACATCATCAGACACAGTGTACATTGTTTTGACGCATTTATCGCTGCTGCTGCTGCTGTACTAAAGTCTTCTAAAGCTATCGTTAAGAAATGTCAACGTTCCTGCAGCAGTTGGCCAATAATAACCAAAGCAAAGCGAGGAAAAGCCGTGACGCGCTTAGTCGCGGAAGGCGAATCGAGTAGACTTTCCTCAAGGAAGTTCGATAGATTACTGATAACAAGATGATACAACGTGGAAATGTAGCGGTAATTGCCAGAATGATAATCACGAGCCGGCGCTAGATCGTTGCGAATGGAGGGAGCGCGAAAGCGCCAGCCTCGCCGGCGAGGAGGACGATCGGACGAGATAGCGATAATTAACGATTGCAATCGTACGAAAATGAGGACGGAGACCGAGTCGTGAGAGGTGGGGAACGGGCGGCCAAGCGCCACTGCCAAAGTGTACGATAACGAGCGGTCCAGCGATCTTATTAGCGATAAGTTACGATAACGAGAACGTTTCGTCGATGCTGAGCGATAACGATTGCAATCGCCGCCAGCGCCGTCGACGCCGCCGACGCCGCTCCATTCGACGCCACGTTCCGCATCGCGTTCTGCATCGGGACTCTATGTGGAGGCGTCGCAAAGGAGAGGCGGCAGAACAAAAGTAAAAGAGAATTAGAGAAAGAGTATTTCGAGTAACTTGAGTGTTTCGTTACTCAAAACAAATGTGCACCCCCGTTTTCTTCATTTTTCAGGCACGCCTAATAAACGAAGACGGCTTTATCCCAAAGCTTGCTTGCCTTTATTGTGTACGGCTATTGTATTTTGTCTGGCCTCTTTAAAACGTTTCTTGGATCGTTTGATGCTCGCACTTTCTCAAATGCTACCGTGTTCATTATTATATAATTTTGATAAAATTACGTATTTTCATGAAAATGGATGAATGTCATGCAAGCTTCTAAACGCCCCATTGCACACCATTTTGTCATATTTTGATTAATCGTCTTTTACTTTAATCGACAAAACTTTAAAATAATATTCAAAGCAATAACTAAATACTCAATAATTACGATGGTAAAAAGGAAACAGCTTTTTGCATCGATGCTGGTTTTCTTGCTGATTTGCATTCTTTGTAAACGAGTATCTTGCCTCTTTGTGCTCGTGCGCTTCTCAAGGTAATTATCCACTTACGCCTCGCGTGTTTTTATCTGAAGAGATTATTTGGAGGAACGAGCTAAAGAAGGAGAAGAAGAAGATGTACATAGCACGAGTTGGCGAGAAGAAAGCATTCCGAATATGGAAGATTGTCGGGCACAAGAGAGGCACCTCAAAAATTTCTGAGTAATTACGCACCTGAAGAAGGTTCGAGAATATTCGCCTTTTCTCACTCACTCGCTCATCACGCATCTTCTCTCTCTCTCTCTCTCTCTCTCTCTCTCTCTCTCTTTCTTTCTTTCTTTCTTTCTTTCTTTCTTTCTCGGTGATTCCTCGAAAAGGTCCCCATCGAAGTGGTACACCTTTTCATTTGGCTGGCTATTTCACGTCCTTTATATATATATATGCTTTAATAGAAGGGAGAAGAAAGGGGCTTACAACAAACTAACGGACTTTCAAAAATATCGGCGAGTCTTCGCATCTAATTACTATAATCGTTTTCACCAATAATTAGATTATTTTTATTCTTATCCTCCAGGCGCTCTTCTCCTTCCAACCAGTCTCTCTCTCTCTCTCTCTCTCTCTCTCTCTTTCTCTCTCTCTCTTTGCGAATGGTACGCACGCATTCGAGTTCCTCCTCCCGTATCTTCCTTTTTTCGACTCTTAGCTCTCGTGCGCGATCCCTCCCTTTTTCTCATTTTTTTCTCCTCCCTCTTTTTTTTACCCCTCAAGCTTTCGCTCTGGGTTTCCCTCTCAAACTTGGTCATTATATCTTGTCCAAGTTATCATTATCCGGTAAGAGGGCGCACGAACGCGCGCGAGTCAGTCGATTATCTTGACTTTTTTATTCCGGTATAAGCTCTGTCTTTCTTTCTTTCTTACTTATTTTTTTTCTTCGTTCTTTTCCCGGTCTCGGCATGTTCATTCTCGCCTGGTAGGCGCTTGAGAAAAGAAACGGAAAAAAAGGAAGAGAAAAGAAACATTTATTGTAAAAAGTAAACGTTGGCCTGGTCTCAACGCACGTTCTTCCTCTTTCTCACTTACTCTTGGGCAAAGAGGGCAAGCTCTGAAATACGAGAGAGAGAGGGGGGGAAGAGAGAGGGAGGGAGAGAGAGAGAGACAGAGATACAGATAGAAAAAAAGAGAGACAGAAAGAGAAAGGCTATTACGAGATACAAATACTTTATTTTATTGTTGTTGAGCAGTTGCATTGGAATGTACCTGAACGATTCGGTCTAGGTAGAGTGCTGCTGCATTCTTCGCAAAAGATGAAGAGAGTTGAAGAGGAATACAAAGGCTCGAGACTGATCATAGTTTTCTAAACCGAGTACGAAACGAAAATGGAAAGTCATCAAAAAATTTCTGCGTTTGCCGGCCAGATCCGTATTTTTATTTTATTTATTCAGTTAGAGACGTGATTTATGTAACCTGTACATTTAGCTCCAATTAATGCTGGCGTAAAAATGTGGCGAAACATAAATCAGCTCTTCGTTTTCTTGTTTTAACGAAAAAGTAAGAGAGAGGGAGAGAGAGAGAGGAAGGACAGGATTGCAAGGTAAATATGGAGAACGAGCAGAAAAAAAATCATATGCGAGTAAATTTGCAAGAAAGGCAGGAGCTTTCTCAACCATTTCTGTCTTCGTGGTTACAGCTTTGGCGTAATAGCAGAAAACGAGAAACATATACCAAACATTTTGTTGTAGCTAGGTACTATTTTACACTCTTTTGTATTTCCAAAGCTTTTTTCCTATAAATCCTGCTCCGAGAGTTTGTACATTGCAGCTCGAAACAAAGTGGACTCGCAGTGATGGACGAATCAAAATACATATGTTCGCATATTTTAAGACGAATGCACGACTTCGAGTCTGCGTCGTTTCAAAAATTTGTCGTACTCACGATGAACTATTCGGTATAAATTATCGTGATGGTATAGCTACACATCTCTCAGCGTGAAAATAATTTTTCAAGGACCCAGCTATTTCGCGAATTGAGGGTTTAGGCGCATCGGCGCTGTGACAACGATTTAAAGAGATAAAACTAAAATAAAAGGCAGAGACGGTGCGTAATCCGTGTCGCGATCAGCTTCGCTACGCTTTTTGAATGCGTTTTGTTCCTGTATTATATATCCTGTATGCAGCTCGAGATAAACGAGATTTCAATATCACAAGCGGGGTACAGGAGGAGAAGGAGCGCGACCTATGTGCGAGAACATTTTTCGAGGTGCACGTCTACATGAAAGTTTGTAACGTGCGCGCCGATGGATAATGGAGTGTCGGAACATTAGAACACACTCAAGACCCTAATGCATGCTCAATTAAATGCGCCGAATTATGGGTCGGTGTGGCTCGTGTCGACGGGAAATAGGATCGGAAAAAGGGAAAAGAGATGAAAAAAACTCGGCCCATATATTCATACCTATATCTTTTATCTTTTGTCTTTCTTTTTGCCCCCCCCCCCTTGCCCGTGCTAACTTTCGGAAACAGAAGACAATAAAAGCCTGTAAGCATGTAAGCGCGATGCCGAATGTTCGTTCCACGATGGTTGTATTTAAATGAATGAGGTAATGGATTCGATTTTAATGCTCCTACAATGATGTGGGACATTATTTTTCTAGAGGGATTCGTTGTTAAAGTTATGCACACCCTGTAATATTAAAATTTTTATTATTTTCTTTTTTTTTAGACGGTAAAATAATATATGCAATTTTACCTCGATCGTTATCGTACGAATAAAAATCTTCGGATTAATTAATATGCGTCGAAAGAACTCTTATCAGATTTTTTTTCATACTTATGAATCGCATTAAAACGATCGCGTACGATAAGTGACAGCACTCATTACTTCCCTATAATAACAGTTTATATTAGATATACGAGAAAGTCTATTATATAATAGGCGACTTGATGAAATTGTACAACTCTACGGCCGGCAGTTCAATTTTTGCAATATCATTTAAAGATGATCGATAGGACAACGGCCACCTCTTGCATACAAAAGGAAATACGCGCGTAAGAACAAAGAGCGCCATAAAATTCTGGAACAATGACAGATTGCGGGTGAAATGAGATAAATGATGAGATAAACGAAAGAAATAAGGAGCAATAGGCAAGTAAAAGTTAAAAGGACAAAAGCCATACATGTGTGTGTGTGTGTGTGTGTGTGTGTGTGTGTGTGCGTGCGTGCGTGCGCGTGTGTGTGTGTGTGCATGCGTGCGTGTGTGTGTGCGTGCGTGCGCGCGTGTGTGTGTATAAACGCGTGTACGTGTACGGTATGTGTGCTACGTATGCGTAGGGTGGATATCAGTACGAGTCCCCATAACTCTTGTGCGCTTTCTATACCAAAGTTTCTGCGTCTCCTTATGTATTAGCACGCGTGCGCGCGCACACAGTAATACTCGCGATGGAATTTCAGCCTTGCTATACGACATAAATTTACGGCGCATTAATGCTTTAACGGACACCGCTGTGGACTAGTCGTCCTTTCCGTCCTGAGCAAACGTAGCGTCTTGTGTCCCTTAATGCGGCCACTTATCCGCCGAGATAGAGGGAACGAGCTGCTTTCGCGTACGCGCGACCGCGCACATAGCTTGCCACAATCTTCACCGATTCTAATGAAGAGGAGGCGTGCATAACGCGTACGCACGAATAAGGAATGGAAATTTCTCTCACTGCTCTCGGTGTACAAGTCGAGGAGAAAGAGAAAGAGAAAGAGAAAGAGAAAGAGAAAGAGAGAGAGAGAGAGAGAGAGAGAGAGCCGGAGAAAAACGGAGAAGATCGAGGGGAAAATAGCCGGAGCAAAAGAAGCACGGGCAGGAAAGTTAACATCTTTGCTTTAGTGCGCGCATTTGAAAGTATGCATGCGAGCATGTATACATATATGTGTATGGAAGCAGAAACGGCGGCGGTCTCGGGGCAGCAGCGGTACGCGTGATTGCGAGTCGTGTTACCGAGTGTGCCCGAGCTCGGTAAAGGGAAGTAAAGGGGGGCTTTCGACCCCCGGCGGCCCCCATAAATATCCGGTCGTGGCAGCTTGTTACTCCGCACATCGTGCAAACTTCAAACCGACCACAACACTCAATATCCCCGCGCCGCGTATACCTACTCGTCCTGGTGCGTCGTCGCTCGGAGCTCGCAATGACGCTCGAACGTACGAGCGCGCCCGCGCGCACACAGATACGCCTCGTTGAAAACTCTTTCTTCCTTTATTTATTTTCGGCGCATTCGTTCTTTTTCTTTTTCTTTTTTTTTTTAATAAAATCTAGCTTCCGTGTTATTGCGCCGACCAAACGATAAATGTTTTCCACAATCCCTTCCCGGGTTATTATTCGCGCGATTTTTCCGACAGTCAACCTAGTTATCGCAAATGAGAATTTAGGCGTACGTAAACCAGGATGCTTATGCGGTTGCTGCGGGGTCGAGATGAATTTGTCGTGTATGAATTGGTCAAGAGAGTCGAAAGCATTCGCGCGGACTGTCTCCCTACGTCTCGTTAATATCGCGTACGGTGCAAGAATTTCGAGCGAACAACTATCGGTCAAGGTAAATGCGGAGCACATTAGGGAGCTGCGACAAGGAGAGAGATAGATAGATAGACAGATACATAGATAGATAGAGAGAGAGAGAGAGAGAATCTGAGGTAACGGGAGCTGCTCCGAAGCAGGCGGCTCTAATTGGTCGAAATTAGCAAGTTTAGTCATTAGGGGAGTTTCCAGCGGTGCGGTGGCTGACTTGAGCCGCGTACGAGGTCTACTTGATTTCATCCCCGCACCTCCGCGCTCCTCAACGAGTCCTCTTGGTCGATCTTCCCTTAACTATTGCCTGCGCGTTCCCGCATTGATAGATGCGTGCAATGCATTCAATTTCATATGCAGTCGTTAATGCTTCTTATCCTAAAGACGCCGAGTACCTTTATTCTGGAGTGGATGTTGTCGGCGAGGTTCGAGCTCCGCAAGCGCGGAAACCGCAAATAACTATTTCAATTGAAATCCTGCGGTTTGCACCTTACTACCGGCGCGATATCAACACCTTCGAGAGCGCGGCCCTCTATTCCGAGCAGCCCTGTTATTTAATGGGCACACGTACGCGCGCACACGCTCCGTTGCTGGGGCAAGTTCTGCGGTTTGAGACCGGGCCCCGGGAAGCGGGCATTGCGTCCTTGCCGCGCCGATCTTGTACTTGAGCTAGCGTAGCAAAGTAACTACGATCGACCGTAGGTGGAAAATTTACGGGGGGGGGGGGGGGGGGGAAGAGAGAGAGAGAGAGAGGAGAGGAGATGTGAGAAATGAAGAGGGTTTAATTGTAAATAAATTAAGAACACAAGAGTAGAAGAGGTAATATTGAAATCGTCACGCTCGACGACGCCGCAGTTAATCGTATCGTTTGGTAGATGAAAGTGTTTTGTACAAGCGACAAAGTTATTTTACGTAAAACAAGATACTTTGTCAAGTTTCATCTTAAAAGAAACTGAAACATTTAAGGTTTCTTATTTATTTATTTATTTTTTATTACGAATAGCAACATCTGTATTTTTATATTAATCAATCTGAAATATTTTAAAACTTATTTTCAATGCAAAGAATTATTATTTTTAAATTTACGTCATTTAATAAATCATGGTTACTATCGAAGGTAAATTTTTGTTAAAAATTGCGCCGAAAGTGACGCAATACTTCGCGCAAATATAATTAATTAGTGTTAACTAAATAATTTAATCCAATCGAGAACTTTTTAATTAAAATTTTATCTACATTATAAAGAGTGATTAGATCGATTGCCAACCGGTTATTAAGAGTTCTCTGTAAGTTCTAAATCACTTTTGAAAAGAATATAAAATAGATTCTCAACTAATTATAGTATACCGTGCCGATGGACGGCTTCAACTTTCCAAAGGCATGTCGCAGAGAGGAAAATAAAAATGTCAGCGGTATCGAGACAAATACCATTATTACAACCAGCGGGAATAACGATCGGCGCAAAGCAAACAACGCATTTGCATAAAACATTAATAAAGAAGTTGAACAACAAAGGAAGAAGTAAAGAGAAGGAAGAGAGGGAGTGGGGAGTGGGAAAGGTGAGGGGAACGGGGGACGGGGCGGCGGCGGCAGCGGCACGTTAAGCAAGACAGGAGGTGGCAGAAAGGACGCGGAAACGAGGAGGCAGCATGTGCGAGCGAGCGCGCGCGCGGGAACGCGAGCGAAGCCGAAGGCATCAGCTGCTGCACAAGGACCCTTAATTATTCTATTAAACAGGCCGCAGACTTATTGTCATACTCGTATCCCATTCGCGTTATGCGCAGGCACATATAAACGTAAATAGTCGGGAGCGTGCTCGCACCGCGTGTGCAACTCGCGTGTCTCTCCTTCTCTCGCTCGCCGTGACGCGGCCTTTATATCGAGCTCGAAATTTATCTCGGCCTCGAGCGGCCCATGCTTCGTACGCAAATTTCTCCGCCACTTCCCGATAGCTTTTTCATCTACTGTACTCTGGTTAAATTCGTCGCGCTGCGAATTAAAACGACCGACTTTTTTATTCACCGGCTCATTGTAGATTGCAGCCCTCGTAAATTGACTAAATTATGGGCGTGCTATGGCTAATTTCAATATATAATATTGATGGCACGTGAGTCATCGTTCGCTGAAGGATTCACAACTTTCCTCGACTTGTGCGTTCTCTTTTATCAAAAAAGAGTCAAAGTTTTCGTACCAATATTTTAAAACGCATGCGTACACGTGCGTGGTCAACAGTTTTTCTCTTCAAGTGTAAAATAAAAAAAAAGTAAGAGAACAAAGAAGAACATTATGAAAGAAATTTCTAAGATTGGGTCGTTCGCATTTTTTCTTTTTTTTATTTATTTATTTATTTATTTTTTTTTTTCAAAACAAGCCGGGAAATTCCAGAGAGAGAGAGAGAGAGTGGACGGAAGGAGCGATAGCATGCAAGTCGACGCAGCAACGTCGAGTGCAAAATAAGGCGCAGCGAGCGTAGCAAAGCGAGAGACAAAGAAAGATCGTGAGAATAGAGCTCGCGGAAGGACAGAACGAAGGTAAAGGAAGAAAGAAGCGCCGGCCCGCGAGCAAGGCAATTACAAAATTGCAAAAATTAACCATAAAACGAGGCGGACATAGAGCAGTCTCCGAGTCTCGGAAGGCCGTAAAGCCGTCCGTCCAGCCAATTGGCGCATATTTTTGGTGTTTACGACCAATCATACAGCCTCTCGCTCGTACGCGCACTTTCGAGCCAAGACTGCGGAAAGAAAATTGCGGGGCGATTTAGTGCGCGCGCTCTTTCCTTCCCCCTATCTCCCTCCCTCTCTCTCTCTCTCTCTCTCTCTCTCTCTCTCTCTCTCTCTTTATCTATCTATCTATCTATCTATCTATCGTTCTCTTTTTTATGGGGGTTGCGAAATAGAGCGAGACTCGAGAGTGTAACATACATAGCCTTTCCAACTTCGACTTAATGACTGCAATCGATATTTTGGCCCCACTCTCCTCGCTTATTATCTCGCTGTGGCTAAATTTTTAATTCTACACCAAGCTGCGTCAACCTCTTATTTTGCCCCACTTAAGGGTCCTTTTTCTGCTTTACCCTGGAATTTTCAATTATAACAATTTTAAGCAAACCCACGCGCACGCGTCCGCGTAAATAATAATGAGCCGCCGACAACTTTGTCAGAGGAGCAAACTTTCCGTCCTTCTCTTTTTTCTCGTTGGTGACGAAAGAAAACATTTTTTTAAAAATCCAAGCACGAGGTCGACTATAGTTGATTGCAATTTCGCAAGCAAGTCGTAAAAGAATGGCTTAAATTTAGCACGCGTTCGCTTTGGCAGTTGGCCTCCGGCTTCCTTCAGCGAAGGGAAGGAGCCGCGTATGCGTGCTCTTTTTCTCTCTTTTCTTTTCTCTTTTTTCCGAACTTTGCGACTGAAGGAGTTCAATATCAGTAGCTATGAGATAAGCTCATAAAATTACCGGCTGCCGCCACTTTGACTTAATTCGGGCTGTAAAGCTCGATAAAGCCTACCAAGTTGCAGTGGTGCGATTTCCACTTTGACTTTTCTTCCTTTTAGGCACACACGGTTCCATTGGGATACGCGAAGCATTCGCCCGCTCCGCTGCCTTTCCTGTATAACTACGGAATTATGATTCAATTATTGGCTCGCGCGCCTTTTACGACCTGATTTCGATAAATTCGTTTCTGTCACTACCATCCAACTGCGCAAGTAACATGTATCAATCTAGAAACGTTGTAATGCGATATCATTGTTTCAACGAGGGAAGAGGTCAAAGACACGTAATTTTTTTCGAAAAAAATCTTGGCCAAGCTGAGCGGATAATCATTCTGATATTCACTTAGGTTGATCTATGAAAGTCAAAAATTAATAGACGTCTCGATTGAGTGTAAAGTAACGATAATTAACGAGGCGAATACTAATTTTCAAAGAATAATACTTAGTAATTGGTACATATTTATTGAAAGAGATACGAAGAAAAAAATCCAGTCTTGCTTGACGCGCATTATAAGAAACGAAACAGCCAGGTAAAGTTCACACGCTCAATTGTTTGAATTTATAGGCTGTCGGGGCATTGGCAAACCTCTGTATACGTATGTATAACGCTTAGCAGCATATCTCTGTTCCTCTCGACTTTGTTCATCAAAAACGTAAACGTAACGACGTAAGAAATTAACTTGGTGTGCCGATTGTAACGAAAATATAGGCGTAGTCGCAAGTAAAATGACAATCGACGTTCCTCTCGTTCTCCCTAATTTACAAATTCTATTTGACACTAGCTGAAAAAATCGGACAGAGCTGCACAATGCGTACGAGCTGTCGTCGGTGTATTTATGCGCATGTGAAAAGCTGTCGAGCACGCGAGCTATTGCCAACGGCCACCGTAAACGCCGCTGGACGAACGCCTGAGTTTTATCAGTTTATCAGATGCTAAGAGAGGGTCGCCGCCACTGCCACGTAGCAGCTGTTACTCAGCGTGGCTATGGTAATTTCGGCAACCGGGACAAAGAGAGAGAGAGAGAGAGAGAGAGAGAAAGAGAGAGAGAGAGAGAGGCAGAGTGAAACAAGGTATGAAGCGCCGAATGAAAAAGAGAGAGGAAACGCATGCTCGTACGTACGCGCGAGAAAACAGTACGAGAAAATGGGGAGAAAGGAAAAGGAGCTTAGAGGCTTCGATCGGCCAGCCAATATCTGTCAAACGCATATTTTTTCAGATTTATTTTGGGCTTTGTGAGAGGGAGGGGAAGAAAGAGAGAGAGAGAGAGAGAGAGAAAGAGATGCGTGTGTGCGAGCGAGAGGGAAAATGTAAGGGATCAAATTCAATTTAATTTTCTCGCGCCACTGTGCCTGCCCTGCTTCCGACTCCTTGTTTTTGCAGCTCGCACCGTCTGCCTGCATTTTCACTTCGGCGGGACAGATTAATATCGAGGAAATAAAAGTAGCCGGAAAATAATGATCCATAGCTTCTGGAGCTTTTTGCGCTTTGATATTGCGTTTTTGAATGTTGGATTCCAAGGTATTAAACGTGCATGCTCGCTAAATTTTTTAGATGAATAATCCAAAAGCGCAGCGAAATTGTCAGCGCTCAATTTTTCAACTTGTTTTCTTTTTCTTTCTTTAATCGCGTCAACTATAAAACATGTGATTTTTTGAAATTTAAAAAATTTAATGACAATGTATGTATATATATATATATATATATATATATATATATATATATATATATATATATATATATATGTATAATTCTGAGCAAAAGAAGTATTATAATTCAACGCATTTAAATATCACTTTAGTTAAAAGCTTTTTTGTGTACGTTTCACGTAAGTCGATTGTTGACATTCGAGTTATTATTGAATTCGCGCGCGAAAATTCGAGTGGCCATCATCGCGAGCCAAAAGCGCGTCGTACAAAAATTCACGCGCCTTGGAGAGGGTAAGAGCCTCGTTAGATCGATGGATATACAGCGGCTCCCGCTAAACATTTACGCGTCGAAGTTTTGAACCCGATTGCCGGTAGCTACTTCAACAGTCTCGAAAAAAAAAAACATTAACAGAACGTTACACCGATTATCTATACTCGCTCTTTGTCGAAAAAGATTATTTCTCTGGAGATGCTATGATAGGAGCAGGCCGGAATCATTCGCTGTAGAATATTGGGTACCTATGCATGGAGCAAAGTTCGACAATCCCGTCTACGTAAGTCGCTCCGACGCCGAGCGCGCGAGTACACCGGTACATATATAGGACCTGCATTTTTGTTTTATCGCGTACGCTCTCGCACCTTGATCCGATTAATTTGATAATTCCCTTCCTCGTTCCCGCTCTTTTGGCGAACGAAGGAGTGCGCGACAAAGATTCGCGATGCGGAGTCTTAGCGTTGAGAAAAGCTTTGCGACGTCGGTAGTTCGCGTTCCGCGGTAACAAGAGTAGGCAGAGATCGCGAAGAAAGATCCCGAGCCCTTTTCATTCGGTGCAATCCACCGTGCTGCCGCTGTCTTTCTTATTGCCTAGCAATGTTCCCCCTTTCCCGTCTCTCTCTCTCTCTCTCTCTCATACTCTTTCTCGCGTACTTATCGCCCTCTTGCTTTCAATGTGGCATTTGCATCGTCGGTTCTCGGCTTACTTCGAAATACTAGGCTGGGTAACGCCCGCGCGCGCGCGCGCGGCCTTATATGAAACAGGAAATATTGGAGCATTAGCGCGCGGCAAGCCAACAGCTGTTGTGATATAACTACGCGAAGAATTGAAATGTTGGTTAACGTAGGAAAACGAGTGAAAGAGAGTCGAGGACTTATACGGTATCGTTTTACTTTTGTAAAATGTATTCATCGATAAAATATATTTTACGCTACAAGCATCAAATTAAATCCAATTTTTTATTGAAAAATATTTTTAAGGGTATAGATCTTTGAAACTAGGAAAGATTGGGCTTGTCTTAATATTATGTAAATTCGAATTATGACAAGTGATTAGGAGAGAAGAGAATTAGGAAAAAGCAATTGCAAAATAGATGAACCAATGGAGTTTATTATCACTTGGTAAAACGCCGGCTACGGAAGTGTGTATCATAAATTATAATAATAATTGTTTATACAAAATGAAAATTTCACGTAGATACGTAGGAGGAGAGTATATGAAGCCAGCAGCACAGGTCCAAATGTTCAAACACGGGTTTATTACGTACATCAAAATGAATCATAAATGAGAATTAATTACTCACCGGTACAACTGAGTTACATACTTTAGTCATACATGTGAAATTTCATTTAGAGTAACATCGCAAAATTGGACAGGGTAGAAGCGAGCTAGCGAGAGAGAGAGAGAGAGAGAGAGAGAGCGGCTCATGCGCGAGAGGGACGGAGAACGAGATAAAGAGAGGGAAGACACAAGCCGGGAGAAATTTTAATTAATTCTGCGAGCTTATTAGCGAACTCGAAAGGGATTGAAAATCTCATAAAGCAATTTCTAACCAACCGGAGGTAGGGGAACAAGCGGTGAAACCCAACGCCGGAAGTTCCCCCGCTTGCCACGGTTCTCCTACCCCTCTCTTTCTCCCTCCTGCACGTCTCCGTCATCTCTGCAAACTCCCGAAAACGTTTGCCGCTAGATAGAGAGAGTAGAAGCAAGGGGGTATACGTATGTTATGTGTATGTATACTCGTATAGGAGAGCTAGCGCGCGTCTTGCGTGCGTTAAAGCAAGAAGAAGAAGATTAGCTAGCCGTCTAAAATAGGGAGAAATTTTTGGATTATCCACATTTTGCTCGGATTCGCCCTCGGACTCGTGTTAAAAAGATCGATCCCGATATACCGTAATCGGAGCGATATACGAATGCTCCCGTTCCTTACCGCGCGATTGATGACGTAAAATTAATGTGAAAAAACTTGATAATATTGTATAAACTTGCAAAAAAGCACATAAAACTTTAATAATAAAAATCTTATAATAAAACTTTTTACGAGAACATTTTTAATTAAAATTTTATATAATTCGCAAAATGGCATTGCAGTAAAAATTTTATATTAAATTTGAAATTTTATTAATTTTCTAGAAAATACTTATAATAATGAAAACTTTTGCGTTGGCTCGTATAATAAATATTAAAAATTATAATTGAAAAATAACTAAACAACGTTTCGCTCGTTGTATTTTAATACCTGCATTCAAATTCCATGCACAAAAATATTTGAAAATAGACATTTTATTTAAAAAAAAAACATTAGGAAACTTATGCTACAATGAATCTTGAGTTGTAAAAGCTTACATTCCTCATTAACCAGTTAACTGTGTGTTTGACGAGTATACTCGTCATGGAAAAGTGGCAGAATTTTTTGTCACGACGAATATAGATATAATAAAAGTTGCAATTTTATTAAATAAACGTATCTGTTTCGTGCAATATTTGACAACAGCGACACTTACTCTGCGCTTGACGACTATACTCGTCATCGTGCAATTTTCGCGACATACAGATATGCGCACAGACAAACAGAGCGACACAGTTAACTGATTAAAACTTGATGACAACGCTGAAAAGAATTTTTTCCTTCTTTAATTAAAACTCTTTGTATCATTCAAAACTGCGCGTAACTAAATTCTTGCCTTGTCTTGTTAGCATCACAATTAGATTTAAGAAAATCTCATTCGCGAATCGGATAAAGACGTGACCGCGGTAAAATATTTCGTCCCGAGGGTCATATTGTTGCCTGGAAAGCTTACGAGAAGTGGATAACGAGGTAGAAATCGATTTCTCTTCTTCTTCTCTCGGTGTATAGGACGTCATCGCGTCGACATTAATTCGCAGAAGAAGTACGTAGCGTGCGCGCAGTTAACGAGCCGCGCTAGTAAACACCGCGAGTCGACGCGCACGAGTTTTTCTCTCTCCGTCTCTTTTCCTTTCTCAATCTTTTTCTGTCTTGCTTCGACCTTGAGCTCTTAGATCGAGAAAAGGTACCGAAGAGGCGACAGAGATAACGCGAGTCCTCGATTAATAAGAGTCACATTTGTCAAAACGCGCCTTTAGCGTTTCTCTCTTTCTCTCTTTCTCTCTCTCTCTCTCTCTCTCTCTCTCTCTCTCTTTCTTCCTCTTTCTCTCTTCCTCTTTATAATTCTCTCTTTTCGCTTTCTCTGCGCGCTTCGCTGTCTTATCGCAGCCGCGTTCGTTGCTTGGTTGACCAAACGTATGCGCGCAGCAGAGGCGTACGTACGTACAACGAGCTAATTAACTTAATTTATCGACGTTTGACGGTGATCCAATCGGAGATGTACGGTGCGTTAATTGTGTGTCCCATTAGCCATCGATACGATCGGCGGCATTTCGCCGAGGCGCTGCCCGCGCTATTGCAATCCATTATCGCGCGCGCGCGCGCGCGTTTCATCGACGATATTTGTAGTATATCGGCGCTTGGTTCACGCGAAATGGAACCTAAATAGGTGGACTTATTTTTATTTTATTCAACGGATTTCACTAACGTTACAACGATTACTCGAAATTGTTTAATTATAGGTATATAAATTTAAATAGTCCGAGTTCAAGAATTAAGTCCAAAGCCACTTGATTTAAAATTTCTTATGCTCTTGTGGCGTATTAAATACGAAAATTATTTAAAAATTCAGTTTAAAAAGTCTCCGAAAATCGATTGGATTGTGAATATACCTACTAACGAGAGCCGTGAATGGCGCTTTTTTCTTAAGGAACTTGCAAATTATCACATGTATAAAATAATGGAAGAGTAGCCTTATCTTTCCTTATGTAAATTTGCACAAATTTTCATGGTAAATTGTCAATAGCCCGACTTTTAGACTGCACCGGACATTGCTACGATAATTTACGACAAGTATAAGTTTAATGTATTTTAGGTGCATGGAAATAAAATCCCGCCGATCGAGCGATTAGTCGCTGGTAAGATGAAATATTCGTAAGATCCTTCTTACGTCACCGTTAATCTATGTACCCGCGCGCAGAGAATGCGAGGAGACATAATAAGAGCGAGGGTGCGAGCGAGGTGAAATCGAGAGTCAAGGAGCAGGGAGAAGAAAGACCGGGCAATAAAATTCCTTTCCGGGAACTAATCGCTTTACCGTTATCCCGGCACTTTCTTTGACGAGTCCTACGACGAGTACTTTGACCGAGCAAGCGCACCTGTTTAAAGGCCCTATCCTCCTCGATATACAGCGGGGTGGAACTCGAGGCTCCCGGGCCGCCTTTCGAGGTTAATCTCTGTATAGGTAAACGGCGAGCTCGACTTGTCCTAGCCGAACGTGACCAGAGACAATGACGAGATTACCCATTGTTGTACATTGCGGTCCGACGCACTAGAGATTTGTCATTTCTCTCCTTTCGAGTGCCCACGGGATATCTTCTTTTAGCTGTTATTTTTCCGAGTTTAATCCTGCTAAATGTGCCAAAGGTACTGTGAAAATATTTCAATATTTTACTTTATTTCAATTATTTTCCGAGCCAATTTTCGTTTCTAATTCATTTTAGCTTAGTTAGCAATAATAATAAATAAACTTTGTTACCGATAATTGTTTGATAATTTGTTTAAATCATTTTTAAGGAAACGTATAATTAAAGTACTTTGAATATCATCAAATAGCGCAGTTAATGTCGTATGACGAGAATGAATGACTTCACATAAATTATTTTTCTTTTCTTGCTTGAACCTTGCATTTGACGCACGATTATTTAATGGAACTGGCTTCATAGTCTTATAAAAGCAAATATTTTTTCAGAGTTGATTAATAGGCTTAAGAACTTGCACGCGTTACTCTGTCTTTGTATATCGTAATAAATAATGGATGCGCGCGTAAAGAGCGACAATTTAAAATTGGTGTTGGTTTATTCTTATGAGTATATGTGTGTGTGTGTGTGTGTGTGTGTGTGTATGTGTATGTGTCGGTGCAGAGCCCGTGCGTGCGCAAGAGAGAGAGAGAGAGAGAGACGCGAGTCCATACCGCGGCCGTGTGGTATTTAAATTCGGAGAGACACCCGCAATTTCGTGATTGCTTTTGATAGTGCACGCCACTTTGTACCACGTACCTGTCTGCAGTGGGGTATTAGGAAATTGTACCGAGGCTCGTGGACAGGTCCAACGACTCATTACAGTAATGACACGTGTGCATCAATTCGCATTAATATTCTAATGGACGTGAGCAAGAGTTACGAGAATACGTTGAGTAGATGTGTGGGCAAGAGCGACAGAGAGAAAGGTAGACAGACCAGAGATAAATGGAGATTGCAATGAGATGGTTTCTCTCTCTCTCTCTCTCTCTCTCTCTCTCTCTCTCTCTCTCCTCCCTTTCCTCCCCGACGCTTTTCTTGTTATCTCTCTCTCTCTCTCTCTCTCTCGTCCACTCGGAGAGTATCTGCGATTCCCGCGCTATCCCATTCTTTCTCGTTCGCGCGTGCACGACGTCTCTTTTCCACTCTCTCTTTCTAAAGCTCAACGATTATTAATTATTAAACGGCACCGTGGTACATGATAATATATTTTACTTTTTCTTCGTGTTTTTACTTATTCACAATGGCGATAATTTCCGCCGATAAATTTCATGTATTTCTATAAATACAGCTGCTTTAAAAGACAGCAACTTTCCGAAAGAAGCGCCCTCCGTTAAATTTATAAAATAAATTTATCATAATTAAACGAAAGGTTGCAAAATTAATACAAGACGGTGATATAGGTGCCAGTGTGCCTTGTCGCACCGTAGCTCGTTCGCTCGGCGTCAAAAAAATTATTCGGTAAATGGGAGCGCTTTTTGTGGAGGCGCAAAATAAAGGAAATTTTTTCAAGCGTCAAAGTGAATTCGAACATTTTAATCCGAAGCCCCAAGTCCAAGGTCGAAGGTGTGTGTGTGTGTGTGTGTGTGTGTGTGTGTGTGTGTGTACGTGTGTATATATATATACCCGATTAAATCGGCTCGGTGCACTTGTTGCTCGCGCGTCTCAATTATCTTTTTTCCTTTCGCCTCGCCCGCCGACCAGAGCAAGAGAGAATACGAACGAGTATACATAGCGTTGCAGGCAATATCGGTTTTTACCTGGGTAACGCGCTTCCAATTCTTGCCGCTATTCGCTAATTTGCCGTGCTCTTTTCTATTAATAATCATCTGCACACCGACCCGAATGCCGAATAAATAGCACTCGCGCAACTCCATTGAGCGCACGCAAATTTTGCGATATGCGATTACCGATTCGTCGGGACTTACACCAGCGCTAACGATGATAATCCGTCTTGGAGGTACTCGACCTCGGAGCGAAGGTTAATTTGCAAATATGTCTGCGCGAATGAAAAAAAATCATCCGACAATACGCGCATGCGTCCCCAAAAATATCCATCCTAATTGTCCAAATGGGCTGGAAACGCGTAGCGGCGGCAGCTTAATCAATCAGCGCGTCTGCGTGTAACGAGTCAATTTGAGTTGGTGCGAAACGTTGTATTGGGAGAGAGAGAGAGAGAGAGAGAGAGAGAGAGAGAGAGGCCAAAAAAATTCCAATAGTAGGATTAGGGGGAGGGAAAAGTCGGTACGAGGCTAGCTGTAAGAAAAGAACAAGAAAAAGAAGGAGCCTTTGCCATCCAGGATCCACCGAAACAACATTAACGAAAGAAAGTACCACGGAATCGAGAATTTGAAGGCATTTTGGAAGGGAAATCAAAATTGCAAGAAGAGCTGCTTCATCATCGTCGTGGTGTATTCGTCGTCACGAGGACAAGGAGATCCCGGGTGGAAAGAGTCTTCGTCTTCGACGCCTCACAAAAAAAAGAAGAGATAAATCAGAACACCATTTTCGTTTTCTCCCTCTCCAACGATTAGTATTCGCTTAAATAAATAAAAATTAAATTACATTCGATACAGTCATTTATAGAGTCTTACCCCATTCCTAAATATAATAATTATAAATAGAACAATTTTACATGCGATTACCAGCAAACCGACGACACCGACGACGTACCATACAGGGAGCGATGAATCATCGTTGCGCAAGGAGCTGCAGAAACCACCGGCCGCTCTGTGTTGAAACATTCGGCGTTGGTCCCGCTTTCCACTCGTTGACGTCAACGTCGTGGACGCGCAAAGTTTTCAGAACTGAACTCGAGAGCTCGTTAGCGACTCAACACGGCGATCGCTCGGTAAGAATTGAGCAGAGAATCAATCGTGTTGCCGGTAATTTTTGAAGGTTCCGAGAGAGTTGGTCGTTCGAAAGTTGACCGGCGGTCTGCGGTCGTGCCGAGCATTTTGAACGACGACGATGACGATGATCTTCGGAGGGGAACGCAGCGCGGCGGACGACCGCTCGTACTGCGAGCGGTTTTAACGAGAACGCGCGTTAACGCAACGGGAAACTCGTTGGAACGTTAACAAACTTACCCGATACTCGCGGCGCGCAGGCTCACGCAAAACGCCCGTCATCGCGCGTAACTACCGATTACCATAGTCCAGACTAAAGCCAGAGAAAGCGAAAGAGAGAGAGAGAGAGAGAGAGAGAAAGAGAGAGAGAGAGAAAGAGAGAGAGAGAGCGTTCGGATGCGTTCGGTGACGCTGCACCGTTCCGCCTAACCGCCCACGGATCGTTATTAAATTATACCCTGACCGAATAATCATTACGTGCCGCTAACGAGGCATACGCGTTTTAACGCTTTGGATGTATTTCTAGCTCCGTGCTCTATCACGCACGGGCCGTGAGTGTGTTTATGCGCTCGATTGCCGGCGATCTGCGCGACATCGATTCCCATAACGACGCCAGATCTGATCGCAATCTTCGCAACGCGAGATTAATTACCCTGTAAATTTAAGTGCTGAATTATCAACCAACTGGTTAATGGGATCAAAATAAACCAATGATATGTTAATTGCAGTCGTTTAAGTTTCCGTTTCCTATTACGATTTCAACTATCGCGACACCTCGCGATACCGATACTTATTTTAAATGAATTTGGTTTTTTTTTAGCAAAAATCTTACTAGAATCTGCAATTAAACATTAAAA
This sequence comes from Chalcis sispes, assembly GCA_949987625.1. NCBI lineage: Eukaryota > Metazoa > Arthropoda > Insecta > Hymenoptera > Chalcididae > Chalcis > Chalcis sispes. The sequence continues at coordinate 395,267 of OX465097.1, forward strand.
ATTTATATCATGAAAGCGATTTTTTTTATAATTCTTTTTCTCTCTCTCTCTCTCTCTCTCTCTCTCTATCCCTATCTATCTATCTATCAATTTATTTGATTAAAAATTGGCTTTGTACTTATTAGTTTTAACTAAGAGTTACTATTGTTTATTTTTTGTATGTAGCTGATAGTTATAAAAATTTATAATTTTTTCTTCGAAAATAAAGTTTTTATCCGTCTATCTATCTATCTATCTACCCATCTTCCCATGAATCATCGATAACGCACGAGTAATAGTTTGCAGCTTGACTTTTTCTTTTATAGAGCAAAGTGCGCGCAAATAGAATTTATGGGGATCTCGAAAAATGTTATCTTAAATCAAAATTATAAAAACGTACCCCTTGAATTTTTAACAGTGATTGTGCAAACACGCAGAGAAGACGAGCTCTCGAGCGAGTCTGCGAGATGCCTAAGAAAACATAAAATGCTCGTCCTCGAGTCCGAGTGAGTCGTGTGCTCGCGTGTATCTTTCGTTCTTTTTACAAGCAGCATACGAGAAATGAATTTCCCATAGGTGAATTTTACGAGTTTCTCATTCTCGAGATGCGTTTTGTAGCTGGCCATATAATACAGCGCTGAATCAATTATATGAATAACTTTCACCGCGTGGGCGACTGAAACCCGGTGCGTCAGGCTTTCCCACACGTGCGCGTTCGCGTCCGCGTACCTACGTTTGTGTGTGTGTGTGTGTGTGTGTGTGTGTGTGTGTGTGTGTGTGCACGAGTGTCTTTTCTATCAACCCGAGAAACTTAACACGCGCGCGGTCCACGCTCTCTCGTCCATACGCTCGCTTTTGCCTCCAAGATACACGACGCTGTAGGGTAGACATCGATGGGAGATAATGACTTTCCAACTAAAATACTAAGATAGCTTTTCTCATCTTTAACTTTTTTCCATTACGCGCTCGACTTTATTTGGTTAACTTTTTTTTCAAATTTCATTTGTCAAGAATACGGTTTCGTTTACGAGCATAATCTTAAGTTGATTTTTTTTTTTTAGAAAATTAGCTTTTTACTTACGAATTTACGATTTGATTATAGTATAAACTTTATTATCATACTTTATATTATTTATTTTATTTAACTTTATCACATATATATATAAACAAATTAAAGTCAAATCTCTATTATTATACATATATTGTATAAATATGCATGAGCCGACAAAGGCTATAAAATGAAAAAGTGAGCAAGCGTAATTTTTGATCATAAAAGCTGAAATGTGATAACAATTTTAAAATTATACGTTTAAATTTCTTATAAGTGCTTTGAATATTTTTGTAAATGGCTTTATTTCATTTTTTCTTTTATCATAAAACCTTTCACTTTTTTGGAAAAATATAATTATTTATAAAAACAAACATTTTCTTGTTTGTAAAACATAATTTCTTGTTTATCTAAACAGTTTTTAGTTTTTTTAATTTGATAGTAAAAAAGAAGACAAGTCCATACTTAATTACGAAAAGTATCGCGTGTAGTCAGTATACCCACCTGAAACAAAAAAAAAAATTTTTTTAAATATAATTTACTGAAAATTTTTCATCTATAATTTTTATGTAATTAATTTTATTATTTTTTTTCGAATCATATAAATATTTTCTCTTAAAAGATGTAAATATTATAGGAAATCAAATCAACATATTGCTTTTATATTCATAAACCTTTACATTTATACAACCTTATTTAATAATAATTTTGAATATCGTATATTTCATTCTAACTTTTGAAAACATATATTTAAATGTAAAAACGAAGTAAGATAATTATAATTGTAAGATATTATGAAAATTAATTATTCATTCATAATTATAATAATTATACATGGTAATAAAAAAAAAAAAAAAAAAAAAAAAAAAAAAAAAAAAAAAAAAAAAAAAAAAAAAAAAAAAAAATTGGAAAGAAAGAAATTCAATTGGTAGAATAACCAACGTTAATCTCTTTCGACTTAGTATGGAAAAATAAAGCGCCGCGTAGCAAATCTTATTCCATGGTTATTTGAATAAAATTCCGCACGATGAAATTAAGCATATAAGGCGTGTTAATTTAAATTTATTGTAGAACGATAAACGCTTTAATTGGTTAGAGATACATAGAAATTGTATAGCGCCATAACCGCGAATGTAATAAAATGAAATCCTTGTCAAATTAAACGAAATTAACGATTTGCTCCTTGAGAGAAACAGCCTCGGCATAAACCCACGAGAGCCGAGTACCATAGGTACTTGAGACATTAAGCCAAGCGCGCAATCGAATGAAAGATAGATAGATAGATAGATATATAGATAGATAGATATATAGATAGATAGATATATAGATAGATAGATAGATAGATAGATAGTCAGATAGATAGATAGATAGATAGATAGATAGATAGATAGATAGATAGTCAGATAGATAGATAGATAGATAGATAGATAGATAGATAGTCAGATAGATAGACAGATAGACAGATAGATAGATAAACATAAGTAAATGTGTGTTTATTCGTACATGTATACAAAATACGTAAAATATAAAAATATTGCAAAAGTGATGAGTCGATATCATAGTCAGTGTTAATATCAGTAAAATGTTAATTTACAAAATTATAGTAAATGATCGATTATTGTAAAAATTACATCACAGTTTAGTTAAATAGAAAAGAAGAGAGAGAGAGAGAGAGAGAGAGAGAGAGAGAGAAAAGAAAATCTATCGGTATACGTATAGTGAGACGCGCTTCACGACCGAGCTGTCAGTGTTTACTTGCCGGTGCTACGATTAATCAACGCCGATAAAATGCCCCTCGGCGCTCAATCGTTCGCGAAAGCAAGCCGTGGTAAGAAAGCTGGGGTAGCTTGAAAATCTCAAGCGAGTCGCGACGCTCGCCATGTCGATCGCATATTTTTCTCCTCCATCTTGTTTTTCCTACCGCTCGAGTGTACACTTTGGGCTTGGGCTTCGATCTCTCTCTCTCTCTCTCTCTCTCTCTCTCTCTGGCTTGGCACATTGAGAAACTTTCATCCCACGCGGCTAAAAAGTGCTAATAGCAACGATATGTCCGCGATAAAAGCGGTCGCTCGCCCAAAAAAATGTATACATATATTGTAACCGAATAGTTAATTTTTCCGAATAACTGTTAGGCTTTTTTATTCACTCATTTGGGAGTTTGATCGAATCGTACTTTTTATTTTTCGTAAAAATCGGGAAGAGAAACATTAAGTAAAACAATGGTTTCCTATTACAGACATGTACCTGAATGATACCGTAGTACATAAAGTAATAGTATTAGCGTTAACGGTAACCTTCTTTACTCGGTGGTATTTTATCGTAAATTAAATTTAATTGGAAATATGAATTCACGAGTAGGCGATTGAAAATTGATTGAAATTTCAATATTGTAGTTCAAACGAGGTCGTTTGTCACAATCGTTATTACGTGAGTCACTCGTTGGGATAATTCTCGCCCGACTTATTCTTTATCTTTTCTCCGCATTCTCTTATACTGCTTGTTTCTATGCATTACGTTATCTGGACTTTATCTTGTCAAAAAAATAAAATAAAAACGTATCTACGATATCGCCCTTTTGAAGAAAAACTATTCGCGCTATAAAGTAGTACTCGGAAAAAAAACCTTTGGTACTAGCGTGCTTCAAACGATTTATTACATAATTTTATGATCAATAGTATTTGGACGGTATTTGCACCAAGTGTTTGCCTCCCTTCCTCTCCCCCCCCCCCCTATTTACGTACCTGAAATCATATTTTGCGCGCCAAAGGTTAATGTCGTCTTATACGAACATCGGACGGCTCAGCGACAGGCGAAGCCGTTTGGGAGTACTCGAGACCAAACGACGGTCCAGCTAGTTTGTAAAACGCGACGTTCCGCGAGGAGTGCTGGGGACCGACGTAGTCGCAGTCACTCGGCACTTGCGCGTTGCCGTTTAATTCTTTGAGGGGCAGTAGCCACTAGGGTGGCACCCTATTTTTTTTACTTTTTTCTTTATAGCATGAAGATTTTAAGCTCTAGGTCGCTTTAATTTTTTCTGATAAAACACTTTTCTAATGGATGCTTAGTGAATAAGTTTCTCTGCTCAAAATTTGTGAATTAAGTGTCAGATTTTGAAAATTCAAAATGGCAGATCAAATATGGGACGTGAAAATTTTAAAAAATTTACAAATTTGTTTTATATTCTCTTTTGACTAAATATCAAATCGAATCATAAACCTTTCAAAATACTGGATAAATAAAAAAGACTTTAGCAGATATTGTTCTAAAAGAAATCATAATTAGCGGCTCTAAAGATCCTTATAAGAAAATTAGCATGTATCTGCTAGTTTTCGAATATTTTGACCACCATATTGAATCCGCCATTTTGAATTTTGAAAACCTGACTTCAGATTCGTAATCAGTGACTCCAAAAACCTTGAGAACCACTTTGATCTTGGTGATTGGTTCGTTTAAAAAATGTGCCCCTTGTGTTTTTTTAAAAAAGGGTTAAAAATGGCCTTATTGCTACCGACGCCTTGCGACGAATCGCGACTTTTATCTTCGTAAAAAATAACGATTTTTGGCGCGATTCTATAAATTCGAGCCGGCGCGTTCGCATCCACCAGACCCTTCGACCTTGACCGAAATCTATGCAGCGACTTTTTCGCTCGACTCAGGAATTTCACCAAGCGATTGATTTAAGCGCTCAAAAATGCCGAATCTCTTCGAAAGCACATCTCGCGATAAAGGTATTTCGCCAGAAAAAAGCGCCGCCTTTCTCTCTCTCTCTCTCTCTTTTTCTCACTCCCTCTCTTTCTCTCTCTTTCTCTCTCTTTCGATTCATACACATATATACTGCATTCATTTTGAATAGGTAGACTTGGAGCTCGCAATATCACGCTAATTATCGACGCGCCGGTTTTAACGAACCGAGGGGCAATAAAATAGCCAGTGTGGAGAGAGATAAGTTGCACCTGGTTAAGCCGCGATATCAGATTGCCTGCTTGCGATCGCAATTCACTCGCGCGTACGCGCGCGAATGAATCCATGTATAAATATACGTCTCTCTCTCTCTCTTTCTCTTTCTTTTGCGGTCTTATTCGTTCTTGTGCTCGCGAGACTTTTTGCAGATACAAACAGCTTTGGCCCGTTGTCGACGCGGCCGACTGGGATCGGATTACGAAACGAATAGAAAGAGGTAGATGTACTCTGTCCCATTTTATTCACTAACTCGCTCTTTCTCTCGTTCTTCTCACAGTTGACGCTAGAAGGGAATAAAACTGATTTCTCAGCGTAAGAAATGGGACTTCTACTCGACTGCCTTTGAATAGTCCCTTAACACGAGAAGATGGGGTACGAACTGGTTTCTCTCTCTCTCTCTCTCTCTCTCTCTCTCTTCCTTTAAATCTTTCTCTTTCTTTTTCCTTTTCAAGGCTCATAGAAAAATTAACAAAGCATTCGCAGTCGCTCGTTTTTTTCTCTTTTATTCAGTTTCTTTCTATCTAATAATTTCTTCTTTCAGCTCGGTCGCCTACTTGTTTTTAAACTTTAACTTTAAGTTTTAACTCGCAAAAGCGGCGCAGCTGTACCTCTCTGTACGTCGAATTTGTCGAGTCTGAATAGGACTAATTAATCGAAATCCATCGTTTATTTAAGCGGTAATATTTTTTTCTCCCGCTAATTATTCGCTTTTTTTCGCAGATCGTAATATTGTTTCGCGAAATGTTGCTACAAAACACAATGATGGGTGATGTGTTTATGCAGATATTTGTAGATTTTAACATATTGGGAAAAAATGTACCGAAGAGGAGAACGTTGTACAATAAATTCCCATGACCAGGTACCAATTGCAATAAATTTATCAATGCCTTACGACCTCACAAGGAATTTTTCTTCATTGTCGTTGATTTGGAGACAGAATACCGCCGCGGTTGGTTTCACAACAGGATAATTGTAGCTTCGATTTAGCATGCTGATTAGTCGCGTCTATCGTCAGTCGAGTTCGTCATCGATATTTATTGCATAATCGATGCAATTGGGAAGAAATGCTATAAATGGGACGCTTTGTTGGCAAACAAACGTTTTGGCATAAAGGCGATGATGGAGTGAGAAAAAAGGAAAAAGAAAAAACCGGCGCTATGAAAAAACGTACACAGCAAAGTCAAAAAAGAGCGCAACGGAATGAGAAAAAAGAAAGACATCGGGGGAGGAGGGAACAAACTAGCTAAGAACGTGCGTGCAAAGAAGAACATCGGGAGTTAAGACGTTGTTCCGCCAACAGGTGGCAGCATCCTTTGGCTGCTCTTCGTCTCTCACGGCGAGAGCTTTCTCGGTTCGGTTATCTTTCTCTTTTCTTCTCTCTCTCTCTCTCTCTCTTTTGGCTTCTTTCACTCGCTGTGACAGCAGCTACGGCGATAACCCGCGGCGACACCCGATAAAACCAGCTCGTGACTTTGGGGGTTAGGGACTGGGCTAGGGAGCGAGCCACCGCCACTGCCGCCGCCGTTTGCTCTTTCTCTCTTCTTCGCCTTCACTCTTTCGGAGAAAGCAATTCTGGCGCGACTCCGAGGACGCGCCGGAGAATAAGTGAGCCCGGCTGCATCGGAGAAGAAAACATCGAAGGGATTATCGGCTCTGAAAACAACCCTCTAACGAAACTACTTGTCTCGTCGGCTACAGCTTCACCGGTTACGGCAACGTTTGCGCTGACAAATAAACATGCGCAGTCTGTTCGGGACGCCAAAATAAATGTCGCTGTCAAAACAGGTACCGTTGTTGGGTCAATAAAGAATTTGTAAGTACAAGCGGATAAGGCAGTCGATAAATAACTAGCGTCTCAAATTTTACACCTTTATATATCTATAACTATCGAAGAACTATCGCCATTAAATTTTCTAAAACATTATAACAGACTATTCCATTATTCGTGCAGTTTGTCGATTTAATATAGAATACATGTACATAAATAGATTTTTGTTTATTTGGTTTTTTTTTCGGTCGAAATTCTTATCAACATTTTTTCTTTCTTTCTTTTTATTTAATATAGATATTTATAGAACAATATAATTTATTTTAATTGGACTTTTAATTATAATACCGATGAACGTCCTTGGGAGGTTAAAAAGGAAAAATATATTTCAAACTACTCCCTGAGGCAAGGGCTCATTTGTCACGATAAGAAAAAGCTATTTATTATCATTCCGAGAAATGTGAAATGTAAATTATCTCGAATGATTCAATTAATTTATCTGAAAAAGAGTTTCAAGTGCTTTTTAAATGGCTCTGATTGGATTCGATGTATTCCGATTGGTAGGGAGCAGCGGAGCTCAGCTGGAAAAATTAATAAAGATCGAACGTTTCGATAAATGTTGCGCGACTACGTCGAACTGCGACGAAGAGGAGACGGAGAGGAGACGAGGGGGAGAGCGCTGGAGAGGGCAAGAACGAGCGGTGCGCTTGATAAGTGCCCAGGCATTCATCATTCTCCTACCGTGTAGTGAAAAGCGGTCAGAGAACCAATAAATCTCGACGGGGCGTCGTTTAAGGCAGCGGGACTAAACAAACGATAAATTCCTGCAGTTGAAAACGGACGCGTTCCCTCTCTTTTCGAGTGGTACGCTAGCGACGAGCGAACGTTCGTCGCAGAACACAAAGGCTCCCTTGTTGCTCGGGCCCCGATCTCCCACAAAGAGTTCCATCGCTTCTTGACTCCCTCGAGCCATCTATATCTTTGCGCGTGATTCTCTTTCGCTGCTGCCCCCCCCCCCACCCACCCCGCCACTGCCACCACCGCCGCAGCCGCCGCCGCCGCCGCTGGACACTTGAAGAAAGCGTCGGTGTGCACGCGCAAAATTGCCTCGATTAATTTAAGCCTCTAGTTAGCTCGAATTTTACTTTTAACGCGAAAAATTCTACATATTTCCCGCTTGTTCTTCTTCTTCTTCTTCTCGGCATCGATCTTTGGCGTTGCAAGGGGCGCGGCGGCATAGGAAGCTTCGCTCAAAAGGCTGCACGTAAGGTTCTGCGCGGCTTTGATTAATACATTATCTATTGAAGCGAATCAACATTACGGAATGGAACGGTTATATTGCGCGCGATTGCTTTATATTGCCGGGGGAGAGGGAAGGAGGGAGAAGGGAGAGAAGCAGCTGGGAGCAGAGAGGAAGGAAGGGGGAGGTAAAGACAAATACCCGTATAGTCGAGGAGGTCCCATTAATAAGCACAATTAGACGGGAATTGAATGCCGGGAGAAACGCCGCGATTATTACCCGAGGACCATAGACGCGGAAAGGCGAAGTTCTCTCTCTCTCTCTCTCTCTCTCTCTCTTTCTCCTTCTATTTTACAATTAATAGGCGCATAACTTTCTATGAAGCAGGGATTATATGTATACTTGATATACTTGTATATATCTAATTGAAATACTTTGCTCTATTAGAAACGCGTAATTGAAATATGAAGACAATGACTAATTGAAAATCACTTGTAGACAAATAAAGTGGACACAATTTATTTTAATTATTTGAATAATTTTTTTATACATTAGGTGTTAAATTAAATTTTTTTTTGAGGTAGCTGTATATTAGAGTCAGTTTTTTAATCTACAAAACATTTGATGTTTTATAAAAACAATAGTCGTCATAAATGTTCTTAGCCTTTTATGCTAAAAAACTATATACACTGTAATTTTAAATACGTTAACGTAATAAAATAAACAGGTTTTATAAAGTACATTTGAAAACAAAAATTTGTGCATCGAAAAAGAAATGGTGGTTTAAGCGAAGTAGATCATAAAATAAAAATTTGTCCGAGAAAGAAATATGTTTGCAAATTCGGTTAACAATCGTTAATTAATAGCTATACTTCAGTAAATTGATAGCAGCATTAACCGTGATTAAGTATGTGATGGTCAAAAAGAGCTGAAATAAATAACCGAAGCAGCCGGCGATACGAGATCGCAAATAAAGATGCGAGGCCCTTTAAAAAAAGATTAAAATTCCTCCGTGAGAAAAAAGCTCTCGCTGAACAGTTTGCTCGTTCGCGCCCAACTGCAATTATATGACATTCCGAGGGGACGAAGCCAAATCCCCGATTGGAATCGCGAGTCGAATATCTGCAGGCGCAGCCCGCGCCTCCTCGTAGCCACCTTAGGTCGTAGCTCGGAGAGTAAGCCAAGACGAACCAAAGAACGCGCGGAGAACGCGCAAAGAACGCACCGAGAGCGGGACAGTCTTAAAGATACGTATACTAGTATAGGGGCAAGTATGGCTGATTTATCGTTGAGCCGGTTGGATAGCGAAGGCTGTTTATTGCTAATTAAAAGCAAATACACTTTGTTCAGCTAATAGAGAGAGAGAGAGAGAGAGACCGCGAAATTTCCGTTCGAGGCGCTGTCTCGAAATCGATCCGCGGCAACGACTGCGGCTCGTCGAACTCGAATCAAGGGATATAAATTCTGCGCTCGCGACTTCTCATCCTCTCTTTTCATAGCTAGTTCTCTTAATTTTGGCTAACTAATTGGAAAAATATGGACCCTTATCTGTTGGCCAACGCTGTTTACGATTTTGCGAAAACTTCAACTTAACGAAAATGTCGCGTTATTTCATAACTTTCGGTTTAATTAATGTATATAACACGCGGGAATATTAGAATAGGATTTGCGGGTGCATATTTCAATATGCAATTGCGTAAGTTGAGCGGCGCGAGATAAAAAAAAGGTTGTATTCTTAAAATGTTAATGTTAGCTCCGTACGGTAATAAATATCGTTCAAAATAAATGAGAAATCCGCTGCTCGTTCCTCCCAGCGAGAAAACGAGCCTTCTAGAAATAAAAACTCAATTTAAAATCTCGTCGTGTGTAATGGGCTCTTGAGCAATGACAAATTTTCTTTCGTGTATAAATACTCGAATAATATTATAAGCGCGAGCTATGTACACTTGTACATAGATAATTATTTACGGTCTAAAATTTTAATTCAAGTTTAAATATCCACGGGGCATATGTGCGCAGTCCGTTAATTACCGCTCAAAGTGATTTTCCAATAATAAAAGGCGCGCTTGCGCGAGCGTTAGCGTAAGCGAAGCTACTTTGAAGAATCGCACTACGCGACGTTTTCCATTTACTTATTGGCAGAAACCGGCAAAAAATTCGCCCAACTCTTGGCGACGCTCGCTCGTAAATGTCATTTTCTCGAAAGGTCGTCGTTTCTAAAACGAGTCAACAAATTTACGTTCTTGTATATTCCATCTTGGCAGAGCCGTTGTGCTATTATTATTATCGTTGTCGTTGTAGTCGTTTTTATCGTTGTCCTTGTTATCGTTAGATTTATTTAAACACAAAGAAATTAAAGCGCAAAAAATACAAGTACCGATCATCACCTATTAACTTTCTCCTTCTGCACTCGATCGAGATTAGAATGGCATCAGAGCCACAAGGCTTCGGAAAGTTAGCGCATTAAATTGTCGCCGACAAGATTCAACGTGCCGAGAAAATGAAACTAACTAATTTGGGAAAGAAAGAGAGGAGGTGAGAGAGAGAGAGAGAGAGAGAGAACGGAAGTGGCTGGCAGGTGAGGAGGTTGGAGGAGGCAGCGCCGAGTGGCAGACGAATGTAATGCATCGGCACGTATTGCGCAAAAGTAAAATATATACGGACGTAAAAAAGGTATATATACGAGTCGCACGCATCGCGCGCGAGGAAACGCCGAGCTCGAGCATTCGCCGAAGAAGCACTGGAAATGGAGCTTTTATACGAAAGCACTCCATATCACTTTATTTAAGATTTACCCTCTCGCTCGGCCCTTTCAACCCCCAACAAGACTCGTCCATTTCGCTGCTTCGTTCTCCCATCCCCACGTCGCGCTTCTCTCTCTCTCTCTGTCTTTCTGTCTCTCTCTTTCTCGTTTTCTCCACCACTCGAGTCGCTCGCCTATTCTTAAGCTCGATCCTCGCTACTTGAGCAAGCCGCCTCTCTTCTACTTTTTTTCTTTCTTTTTCCTTTTACTTATTTTCTATTCTCTCCCTCTTTGCGTCTTTCCTTTCACTCACCATCTAGCCGAGTTTTCTAGTCGTTTATTCTTCTAGAATTTTACTCTGGACTAGTAAATTTAAAATTGACGCGTGCCACTTCGTTTTCAATATTTTTTCCTTTTGTTTATTTTCTTTTTCAATGAAGTTATTAAAGTTTTCATTTCGGCTGAAATTTTAACTAGTAACTCTTACAACTAATTATATTAGGTTATGAATTTTTTATACATTCTTGTTTATACCGCTTCGTTTGACGCATACAATTTTTATTTTTTAGGGAAATTTCGAATAATTATTTTATAAAAATGAATATCTTAAAATACTACTTGTAAAAAATAATATATGATATTTTAATATTGATATTATATAGGTATTTATTACTTGAAACTCATTAAATAAACAAAGCAATGGAACGCAATTATGAAAATACATACGTATGATTTTAACGTGTTCCGTGATCAACATAAATATTTTATTTAACATGAAATAAGCGATCGATAACCAATGGTATTTATAAACAAAATAAAGATAGTTAATAATAACCGAACATCATTAAAAAGTAATATGAATACGATTGAAATATGAAAATATACAAGCGGGCTGCGTTAGAAATGCAAACATTTCAAAGAATCTCTTTTTACACCGTACTAGTCTTTATTTGTAACTTTTTGCTCGAGCTTTGTTTCTCATGTGAACATATACAAACAATGAGACGATTGCCCGAGCTTGTTGACTCGAGCCATAATTTTGACGGTATTAAGCATATGCATGCGTGCACATACATACATACATGCATATATATATAGGCACACACACAGATATAAACACATATTCGTATATTTATACACAAAGAGAAAAGGGCCGCGTATACTTCGTTTCTTGATTCGTCCCTCGGCCTCTCGCAACACATTCTCCGTCTCTCTTCTTCTTTCACACACCGACTCTTCTCGACGCACGAACGAGCGCGCGCACCACACCTCCTACTCTCTCTCTCTCTCTCTCTCTCTCTCGCTCTCTCTTTCCTTTTGCAGTTCGTACCTTGCGCTTTCGTCTTCTTTCGTGTGCGAGTGAGACTTCTTCCGTCTCCGTCGCGCTTGCGACGTTCGACTCCGAGGATATCGGGAGATCCGCCATGTAAACCGGTCGATCTGGTCCTTTCTGACCTCCCTCTCCCTCTTCATCTCCCCAGCACATGCCCTGGCGTCCCGGGGCACCTGCTCTCTGTCTCTCTTTCTCTCTTTCTGTCTGTCTCTGTCTGTCTCTCTCTTTCTCTCTTTCTCTCTGCTACAGGCCAGAAGGCCCCGCTTGTTCTTCTTCTTCTTCTTCGTCTTCTTCTTCTTCTGCTTCTTCGTCCCCCCTTCGTCTTCTGCTTCGCGGTCCTCTTCGGATCGAGCAAGACACAGCGAGACAGTACGATGAAGCCGCGCCATTAAATTTATATGAATCCCATCGAGTTTATCCAGAATTCACGCCTGCGCTTCTCATTTCCGTGAGAACGTGCGACCGTGGAATTCGATTATAGCGCTGGACGCACGAGGCTCGCTTTTAAAAATATGAGCGGTGCCGCTCCTTCCCTATCCCCATCTCTCTATCTTTTTCTTTCTATCGATCCAAACTCGACGAGGCTGGCGGTCGCCAGTCTTGAGTGTCCCCGGCTCATCTATGCGGTAATGATGTATTTTAAAATTTCACGAATAAAAATTGCCTTTTGATTAGCTACTTTTTTGGCCTTTTATCGACTATTACTGGAACACGCCATCAACATCGGCCGAATCCTCGGTTTTGCCGATTCGATTGCACAGTTTTCGTAAGCGCACGCGGATACTCCCACAGCTGCTTCGTAAAAATTTACCGAGAGTACATGGAATTGGGAATAGGTTCAAGGGCCCAATGTTCACAGCCAATGTATCTGTTAAAAAAGGTACGCGCAGAAGTAATTGCCGTTTCTTTTTCTTTTTTTCTCTCTGCGATCTAACTGCTTTACTATTTTTATTTGTTGATAATAATTAACAGGGTATGTTAATGTAAGACAGGGGGTACGGGGGTGAGGTTGCGCTCGCGCTTGCGCTAATTGACATTGACTTATGGCTTTAATTAAACGAGGTGTGCGCTGCTCCCGGCCCAGAAGTAATGTCTTATACACGGGAGGGAAGGATTTAACAACACCTTTTAAGTCCTCCCTTTGTGTAGCGGTCTTTTAGGAGGTGGCACCGACGCCAACGGCGAAGGTCTTCTCAGAACGGCAGCTAGCCGGAATAAAACATTGTCTCGGCATAGCGAGTATACATTATTTCGTGTATACTTGCTGGAAAATTTCCCTCATCACTCGGCTGATGAGAATACTTTCGGAAGGGGGACGTGTATATACATATATAAAAGAGTTCCTTTGTTTTCGTCTACGGCTCGTTGAAAAGCATCTTTTTCTACATATTAAAAAAATGTCAGGCCCGCGCCGCAATTGTAAAGGAACCACGGGGCAGAAAAAACCATTAGTCGTGCGTGACTGTCGCTTCAAGTTGAATAAATTTACGTAAAATTGCAAAGTGATTTACAAGGGCAACGCGAGGCTCGACTCGATTCCTCATCGTTTTGATGTATGCCAGAGAAAGATTTAATGTTTATTTCCTCTGTCCTTGCCTTGAGTGGCTGGTGCTTTGTTTTAAGCTAACACGTTCAAATGTTATACATGCGGCACGAGCAACTAAGAAGGCATAGTGGGGGGGGGGAGGTAGAAAAAAAACTGGATCTATAGGTCTATATCTCTTTAACTCGTAAAGATAAGCAAAGCGCGAGTCATGGTTGCTTTGCCCCCTTTCTCTTTCTTTCCTAACACTCACACGTTTTCTCTCTCTCTCTTTCTCTCTCTCTTTCTCTCTCTCTCTCTCTCTCTCTCTCTCTCTCTCTCTCTCTCTCTCTTATTCTCTAGTTGTGTTTCTCTCCAGGACCCCCCGGACTCTCGAGGCTCGCGTGGGTGCGCGCACCCGCGCTACTCTGGGGTGAATTCATTAAGGCATTGATTTACCGGCTACTTCCGGTTTAAACAAAATTACGATAGAGACTGGATTTCCTTCGCCTTCTACTTCTTGATTCTTTGGTCGAAAACCATTCGCTAACACGAGTGAGAAGTGGGTATGTCAATCGTTATTAAAGTTGTCGAACGAGTTGTCTTCCAACTACAATTGCTTCGTCAACGACGTTATTGAAATAAATAATTGATAATATTTAAGATGAAACCTTTTCGAAAATATGATAATATGTTATTAATCAATTCGATATAATTTAACAAAACATGAAATAAAATTGTACTAATAGTAAGCGCGCTTATAGCTTTTGAGTCGCTAATTTTTTTGTTAGTATTCTTGCTTGTAGAAAAGTTTAAATGTAATCGGTAATTTATTCAAGCATTAAGAAATGTTATTAAATAAATAATGTATGCAGAATTTTAAATTTTAACTAATATTTACATTAGAGTTTAGTCAAGGAGCGTTGGTATTCATTTATTCCAAGTGGCTTTGTTTCACCACTCGCGTTATTTCATTCTCAGTTGGTATTGTTTTCTTGATTGTATGCGTCCATTGAGGCAGCACATTCAAATACATTATATGTTTTTAGAGATAAAATATCCTTCAATTACTTCGGTGCTATTAATCATTCGTAAAAGCGGTGAGAAAAATGTGTGCGTGTATGCGAGAGTGAGAGAGAGAGAGAGAGAGTGAGAAAGTTAAAAAAAAAAAAAAAAAACAAAAGAAAAAAAAACATCTTGCACCAACAAACGGTAAAATTAAACGCGTATAGTTTAACGCCGACTTGGTAATTTTCTCTTGAAAGAACGGCGTTCACCAAATGGTGAGATTGAGAGAGAGAGAGAGAGAGAGAGAGAGAGAGAGAGAGAGAAAAGTAAAAAGGATAAGAAGAGGGAGGGAAAGAGAAACGAGGATTCTTTCGCTCGACTGTGTTCGTTCATAAGAGGCTAACAATCTCGCCAGCAGGCGATAATTGCGAAGCGAGGCAAATCATCCTGCCAAGAGTTCGAGGGGTCGTGACCGAAATTAACACGCTCGCTCTTGCTTTCTCTCTCCCTCTCTCCCTCTCTCTCTCTCTCTCTCTCTCTCTCTCTCTTTTTTTGCGAAGATGCACGCTCTGCAACTCCCTTCACCGCTTTCTTCTCTTTCTCTCTCTCTCTCTCTCTCTCTCTCTTTCTATCTCTTTCTCTCTCTTATTTTCAGGCTGCGCGTGAACGTGCATCTATCGTACCTCAATTCTTATACCGGCTTCTTCTCTTCGTTTCCATACTAACTCCTCAAGATCGTTTCTAGCTTCTCTTGAAATCGTTTTAACATGTGCCCAAGATGCTGCCAGTTGTCTTTTCATAAAGAAACACCGAAATAGTTTCAAAAGCAAGTTATTTTAACAATATTTCTGTCGGTGTCTAGATGCAATGCTATTCAGTACATTTTCCTATGCAATTTTTAACCTCTTCTTATTTCTTCGAGCGTTTTCATACGCAAGCTTTTTATCATACAATGGGTAGTTATTTTAAAGCTGCTTACTTTCGCACAATTGCTGTATTAAATCGAGCGTTGTTGCTCCGACATTCGTTCAATCGTAGCTTATTCTAGTTTTCATTTTTTAATCTAATAAAGAAACGAGCAAGACGATTTCTGATTCTGGAGACCTCAGTCTTTCTAGGCAGTTTTGACAGTAACTTTTGCGAGAAAAACTCCAGACTGACCGCAAGAAGAAGAAGAAGAAGAAACAGAAGAAGAAGCAACAGGGTCGAAGGAGGTGGAGGAGAAGAAGGCAAGAAGGAGGCAAGAAAGAAGGCAAGAAAGGAGGAAGACCGTTGAAAAAACTCAGGCTCAGAAAATAAAGCTCGGGCAAAAGGAAACTAAATTCATTTCCAAGGCATTAACCAATTATTTTTTGTAAAAGGCTGTCGGTTACTTTCAGCTCTTCCGTTTACATTTCTCCCGCCTTCGTTTCCCTGTCGCTCTGGTACTCGTTCGTGGTATACGTATAATTTTCTTATTCGCGCTCACACTTGCTGTGTGTATCATCTTTATTCATTTTTTACCCCTTGCCTATTTTTTCAAAGCGACTCACTAGCTTGTTCTTTTCTTTTTCCATTTCTCACCGGTACGTTACCTCTTTGTTTATAGCACTAACTACCCGCGGGCCAGTCTGCTTGCCGTGCATGCATGTTTCTCATAATGAAGAAGAATACAAGCTGCGCGTTTTCCCATTTTTTCTCTCCCGCTCTCTCTCTCTCTCTCTCTCTCTCTCTCTCTCGCTGTTCGGGTTCACTCAGCCAAAGTATATCTTCGTCAAAGTTTTCTATTTGCTCGCTTAACATCCGCTCCCGAGTTTCTAATTTTTCTATATTTAACTTACATGACGGTTTTTCGTCATTCAGCGTTCACATGCATTCTTAAATTTCGATTAATTGGGTGAAAAATTTTTCTTTAGCCAAATCAACTTTAGTAAATTATTGAAGATTTTTCATTATATAACAATTAAAAAAACATTTGTGTAAAAACGCAATGCAAGACATAATAAATGTGTATTTTAAAATGAAAGATAAAATGCTGCGGAAAATTGTTTTATAAATTCGAACCATCTATTAAATTTATATTTTCTTAAGGTCCAAAAAAAAAAAAAATAAATAAATAAATAAATAAATAGAGATTTTAAAACTATAATATATTAATTAATTCCAAGTTTTTAAACAAAAGATGATATTTTTAAATTATTTATTATGAATTTTTGAATAAAATTTAACTTCAATTTAAAAAAAAAAATTTGTTAAAAAATCTATAGTATGAAAATATAAATTTCAAAGTCGGATTTATAATTATTCCTTCTCACAATTTTTCCGATGCCGTAAAAGTATAGAGATCGAGCTTTTTCACTTCATGCCAATGAATCCACTTATACAAAAGGATTTTTTTTACTTATAAATAAGATATTCATTTGCTAATGCTATTACAAATAAATTTGTATAATTGTTCGATTCGCATCTACAAAGTAATCGAATGATAAAGTCAACAAAATTGCTTTAAAATCTTTAAACTTTATGCAATTGGGTGCGAGTTTTGATTTTGATAGGCAAAAGCAGACAACGTTGATCTTGACGTTAAAGTTTGAGGGAGCAATAATTCGCAAACGCTGCGCGCAGACGCAGTTAAAGATACACAGCTCGCCGTTTGTTCTCTACCATATAACTGCGAAGAAGACGCGTATGCACTTTATGCGCGCGTAATATGAAAAGAATGGAATGATAATTGCGAGCGATTTTGGTGCATAATGCGAGCTTGATTCATAATACATTTACCGATTATGCATATCACACGTCCACGCGCTCTTACAAGTCCGTAAGCACCGATTGTTCTCTCCCTTTACCTCCTCTTCCTCTCCTTATCGAGGCGCAACGTCAACGTTAACCGTATCATCGGCCGAGCTCTCCAATCAAATATTTTACGCGCAAGCGCGTACACCGCGCTTATAGCATTTTTTCCCGCGACAACCGAACCTGCGGAGAGAACGTTCTAACTCGCTTTAAGAGTGTAAACATACCGAGAAAAGAGAGAGAGAGAGAGAGAGAGAGTCAGACAGACAGACAGACAGAGAGACGGAGAAAGAGGTCCTCGAGCCTCGAAAGAAGCGTAATACGCGTGAAGTTACGCGCGCTACGCTGGACAATTAACAATGTAATGTTGGCCAAGAGCCAGAGCTCCTTACATCGGGCGGCACATCGCTCGTCCTCTTTCGGCCCCCTTTCAGCGGGTCCCGGCTCCAAGGGCCAGGATGAGGGGGTATAAACGCGTCCAGGACAGCGGTGTGCGCGTGCATGCACCCACTCTCCGGGCTTCCATTTCGAGAGGGGTGAGAAAGGCCGGAGGAGATTCGAGTCGCTCGACCGCTCGACTGCTTGGATGGGTATAGGCTGTGTTGTGAATATTACATTCCCCCCATGTATATGTGTGTATATACATATGCGCAAACATAGATAGCGGAGAGGAAGGTAGAGGAGAGAGAACGCTTGAGCGCCGGCTCGAGAGAGAGAGAGAGAGAGAGATATCCTTTCGTAGAAGTGGGATGTGCCTCGAGCTCGACACAATAAGATGGCCCTCGCAATTAATTCTCCCGGTTTTGCTAATTAAATTTTTGGCCGCCTCCTCCTCTCCCGCCGTCTCCGCGATCGTCGCCGTCGTCTTTGTACTGCTCCTCCTCTTCCTCCTCCTCCTTCTGCTTCTTTCACCTCCTCGACTGTCTTCTCCTTGCTCGCTTCTTCCGCAGGAGTCTCGTAGTCGCGGCTCGACAATGTGGTCCAAGAGGACGACGACGACGACGACGACGACGAGGAGGAGCTTTTGTGCGCAGGCGCGAGCTAATGCGAAAATTAAAGCGGCATTAATTCGGAGAAAATTAGTGAACGATGCGGTTTTCATGACTACATTGTCTCGAGTACAAATACATTATGCCACGGTAATTTTCATGCTAAAAGCCTTGTTTCTAGCTTAGCCAAGAAGAGGTCATGGAATCTTTACGTCTTCGTCCCATTATTTTTGCCAGACTAGCGAGCGTCTTTTAATTTTATCTATCTTGTAAGTAGAATATAAGGTTAATAAATTGCATTCCTATTTACATTTGAAAAATTTCTTGAGAGTTTTACTTACATCTTTACAATGTAGGTACATACTTTTCCAAACAAAGAATTTTTAAGCTTTGTAAATTATTATTACCAAACAAATACAATATAAATGAATAGATTATCGTGCACAACTAAATTGTGAGATTTGTCTATATTAAAACAATGCGTAAAAAATAATCATCCGCAAGATGATTATATATTCCGAAAAATTTTTTTACAATATATCTTACAGTAGAATAATATAATATGCGTGAAATAAAAATTTGAAGTAGGAAAAATGTAGCATCGATAAAAAAAATAATTTCCTTATTTACATAATGACTATTTTAATTGCTTCATAAATACAAAGATACGAATAATTTATCGCAAAGAAACAAGCTATCGTTATTCTCGTTTGCATACTTTGTAAAATTCAAAAGCCAATTGTTATCAAAGGTGTTTTTGACTTTATTATAACATATTGTGCTAAGCAGCCTTAAAATAATTAGTAGTCCCTCATAATATTAAGAAAATATGAGATTGAATTTTGCTTGAGAAAAATTATGCGCAAACGCCTTTAATGGATATTTTTTTTTATGGATATTTTGACGGCGGTAAAGTTGTATTGTAGTAAAAATAACCGATTATCTTTATTATCTTGGTTGTTGATTAAAAAAAAAAAAAAAAAAAAAAAAAAAAAAAAAAATACACGCATTGTATGAAAGAGTAAATAAAGGCAATTAGTCGTTATAATTGGAAAAAATTGTCAGGCTATTTTAAACGCAGCGAGTTAGGTTTATGTTAACGTGCGCACGGTAAAGCAAGTCCCGCTGATAAGATAAGAAATAAGGTCCCAAGGCGAAATGCGCGAGAGAGAAAAATGCAACTCTACAGTCGAGAGAAAGTCGGTGCGCGAAGGAGAAAGGATGAAGAAATGAAGAGGTGAAAGACTGAAGCGAGGTGGTGGTTTTGAGACGGACTCGAATATGAGCAAGACGGAAAAGATAAAAAGAAATAAAAATATAAAGAAAAAACAATGTGTCCGTTGTCAATTAGTAGAAAAAAAGCAAAGCCGACGAGGTCCGCGCGGCATTTTACGAGAGAACGCGTAGTTGTAGCGCGCGGCCCCGTTTACAGCCGAGAAGAATCGGGCCTCCCTCTTGAACCGAACGACCGAACGGCTCTCCGCGCAGCACACACATCCTCTCGCTTCCTTTCCTCGCTCGCGCGCTGCCCCAATATCGTTCTTTGCTTTGTGTAAATACGTTTCCGTCCGCGTGTGCGTGCGCGAGCGCCGACGAGGAAGCCTGCGCGGAAAAGGACCTTGCCTTTCAGCGAGTGTAAAAGAGAGGGAAAGAGAAAAAGAGAGAGAAAAGGCAAGTGCAACGCGTAGTCCTTCGCGGTTGCCAAGATTTACGACAATTCGTTTTTTGCTTTCTTAAGTGCTTTCGTATTATCTCACTGCAACTAAATACTCTGGCAAAGAGAGCGCGTGAGTGAGCGAGCGAGAGAGAGAGAGAGGAGAAGCGAGTCGGCTCGGAGCCCATCGTTGCCGTTGCCGTTGCCGTTGCCGCCGCCGCCGCCGTCGCCGTCGCACGAATTCGCGTGGAACGAGTATATTTGCTCGAAGAGCGCTCGTACGTGTGCGCGTGTCTACCAATACACGCGTATAAATATACAAAGCTCCCTCTCTCGAGCGGGAGAACTCACTTGCGCAAGCCGAGCACGTCATCGCGCATTACACGCGAAGCACCTGATCGTGGCTCTGTAATTATTTTAGGACGACCAACAGAGATAGAGAGTAGTTTGCTCGCTCGCCGACGGAGTACGCGGGGAAGCTCGAGCCGCTGGAGAAATGAGGCGATGGGGGAGCATTATAATTAATTAAATTGCAATTTCGTTAATATCACAGCTCGGGGAACGGGCGTTCTCGCTCGCTCCGCTTTCCCCCGGCAAATAACTGGCTCGTCAAAAGTCATCGCAAAATCTATCTATCGACGTCCGAATGCGAGGCGATGCCGCTGCAACTCTGCCAAAATCCATCGACTTGAGGTTAATGAAAATTGTTTGCTAACATAAATATCACCTCTACGCCGCTCGATGAATTAAACATTTATTTTTTACTTCCATCCATTTACCGTAATGTAAGAGTATTAGGCGTGTAATTCGACTAAAAGCGGGAAGTTTACAAAATATAGCTTATGCTTTTACACTTCGAGAGATTAGATAATAAACTCGTTGATTTTTAGATTTTAATAATTTTTATGCTAACTTAAGCATTAGTATTTAAAACTAAATCGATAAAATTTAAATAAAATTTATTAAATTTTTCAAAGTTGTATCAAGTCTCTTGTGCATTTCCGTAACTCGATGCATAGAAATGTCGTTGCGTGCGCGCGCTCTCGCCTATACACATTAATTTAAATAAATTACCTCCGGTATTAACAATAATTTTATAAAAATTCATTTAAGGGGACATGCGCCTTTGAAATTTTCAAAAAATCGATTTTGAGATTTTTACATATTTCGATTCTATATACGTTCAAAAGTTGCCTCCTAAAATTTCATCAAGAAATTCGTAATAGAAAAAAAGTTACAGCTATATTTGTAACAGCGTATGCCCATGAGTAATTATGGTAAAAAAATTTTAAACGCGTTTTTCTCGAAACTACCTTTTTCAAACTGGTAGGACATTTTTCTCCGAATCTACTCGACCGATTTTAAAAAACCAAAAAGCATTCGATTACTTATTGAAAATAGTAAACAATAAGCCTCTAAAAGTTTAAAAAAATATTCCCCCCCTTTTTTTACGGGGGTGATTTACCCCCAAAAAATGCTGTTTCTTCGCATTTTTCAGAAATATACATACAAAAACTTCAAAATATGAAAAAGTATGAGTTTTAGAGGCTTATTGTATAGTTTTGAGTCTTAAGAATAGAATCTATTTTGAATTTTTTAAAAGTCTATTATAGGAGGTCTACAATATGTCCTACTGTTTGAAAAGTAACTTTTGGATGACGCCCTCTACAGCAGCCAAGGGAAACTAAAAATGAAAAAAAAATTTTTTTTATATTCTTTAGAGACTGTTTAACAATGTCCAAAAGAAATTTTGTCAATAAATATAATAGTTTTTTCATAATAAAATTTTTAAAAAGTGTTTTTTTTTTCAATTTCAAAAGCGAATGTCCCCGTAAAGCGTGCGATGAAAAAAGTATATCGTACATTATAATATGTAATCGTAAGTAATTGAAATCAATTCAATTATTTCCTTATAAAACGCATTGATTTTCTAATTTATTAGCCTAAAATTATTGGTCTTTTTATGTAAAGAGATTTTTTCTCTATTATTTCCTTAATTAGAGAAAATTGCAATAGATAAACATCAGAGTGTGTGCATTAGCAGCGAAAGCCACTGCTGGACTAGTAGTGACTTTCGTACAATTGGAAATCTAAGGGAAAAAAGCAAATAAACTATTAAGAAGATGTATACTCTCGTATACTCTGTTTTGACGACATAAGTCGCACATAATAAAGAGTAGGGGAGGAATTTATCTGGAAAAAATGATCAAAAAGAAATAATTTCCGCGGGTGCGCGAGTGTCAAGCTAATGCAACGCGTTATTTACATAATAGTAAAAATAATAGCGGCGGTGCCGATGACGTTATATCGCTGCTCTTGAAAAAGCGAGCGCGAGTGCTCGTGCCAGCAACTCGACTTGGTGGAAATTGACAAACGAAAAAGATCAAAGCAAAAGCGCACAATGGGAGTTGGTGCAGTTCGCGCGAGCGATAAGAGGGCTAATTTATAATAAGATAAAAAGAGGAGGAAAAGTAAAAAGCGCGAAAAACCGACGAGTAATTTATATAAAATCGCGTGCTCAGATGCCTACAATAAGAGTAATTATCTCGATTTCGCTCGAGCATGGCTCGGAAAAGACAGTCGGAAAAGAGTCGAGCGAATTGTTTCGGCAGAAGCGCGCCGCTCTCCCGCGCTCCGACTTCTCCACTTACGGCGCGACGCGACTCGCGAGGGGAGGCAAACGACGGGGAGAGAAACCAAGGGGGCTGGGTGGACTGGGGGGAGAGGAGAGCGAGCGCAGGCAGAAAGCCGGCTAATTAAAACCGCGGATAGTAATTAATTAAGCAAACGCCGGGGCGAGAGGCAAGGGGCCCGCAGGGGTTCTCA
>OX465097.1:418311-435811 GCA_949987625.1 Chalcis sispes
TGTTTACCGTGTGCCTCCATTTATTCTAGAAACAGAAGGAGAATGAGAGAAGGGAGAAAATATAGAAAGCGAGAAAGAGACGAAGAGAGAGAAAGAGAGAGAGAGAAAGAGAGAGAGAGGAGAAAAAATCAATGCGTGCAGACATTAATTTCACATCCATTACTTGAAAAGTTTACTCTCTCCCCTCTTGGCTTCCCCTTGCGGCGCGCGTGATTTGATAACGCGTGCCTTGGAAGCTAGACTCGTTGCGATTGAGCTTAGAGCAATTAATGTTATTGCTTGGGGTAGAACTGTACATAGTGACTCCACTCTCTCTCTCTCTCTCTCTCTCTCGCTCTCCCCCTTGTCTTCTTCTTTGTGCGTCGCTCTGTCTCTTTTTCTCTCTCACTCTCTCTCTCTCTCTCACTCTATCTCACTCTCTCTTTCTGCCTCTCGTTCTCCGAGGCTAGTTCTCGACGTCGAGCTTTCTGAGCAGTGGAAGCAATAGGAGGAAATGGAGAAAAGGGTAGTGGTACATGGAAGGGAGCGTCGACGCCGCTCTCCCTCTCTCCCTCTCGCGCGCGTATGTAGCGAGTGTGAGCGAGGTCGTGTGCTCAAGCGCACGTGTGCGTTTGCTCAAACCAACTCCTGGATATATGCATATCTACACACGCATATATATATATATGGCACCTTCGCTCGACCGCTCGAGCGGGCGGAGGTGCCAGGCTAGCGCTCTCCCTTAACCAGTTATTGCCTATATCGCGCGCATCGCTCTATACTCATTTCTCTTAATGAATATTTTTATCTGGCCAAAGCTGAATTGACGAAACTTTTTCTTTTTGTCGTTCTGTCTTTGTTTGCTTGCTTGTTTTTTTTTTTTTTTTTTTTTTTTTTTTTTTTTTTTTTTTTTTTTTTTCTTTAAGCTATTAAATAACTCAATAATTATTGGAAAATGGACAGCTGAGAACTTGATTTTATATATTGTACCAATTATAATTATAATATCAGATTTTATTGTTGGGCTATTCTAGACAATTTTTTTTAATATTTATTAAAACGATATTTACTAACTTAGTCTTTATTTCCTAATTTATTAAAATATCGTTTAATTATAAAATTAAAGCGTAATTAAAGAATCTATTGATCAAGAAGACAGAAATTTATTTTTGCTTTACATTTTATGAAATATAATTCTAATATTTAAAAATGTTTTTCAAATTGTAAATATAGAAATACATCCATCACAATTATTACATTAATAAATATGGAATGAATAAAGTAATATATAAATATTAAAAAATGAATTGCTATAAAATTCAATTTGACGGTCAAAATAAAAAAAGAAATTTATTTCTTGAATGTATGATAAATACATTGAGGATTTTTGATAAAGCAGAGCGAGAAAAATAAAAAAGCAGCAAAGTAAAGAGCTAGTCCAGCTTAAGACCGAGTCCGATCGAATCGTCCGGTAGAGTGCGACAAGGATTATATCCTCCTCACATGCCTGCCGAGTGTAAAGAGAGAGAGAGAGAGAGAGAGAGAGAGAGAGAGGGAGAGAGAGAGAGAGAGAGAGAGAGAGAGAGAGAGAGAGAGATTGATGAATTGATTGAAAAATTTTATTTAGGCTACGGGGTATAACCTCATATAGCCCTGAAAAATAAAAATTACAATATAATTACACATATTGTGTATAATGTTATAAAACTAGTTGAACAGTAAACAAATAACGAAATAAAATATAATATAAAAATAACAATTGATAAAATTAGCGTAATACAATACAATAAAAAAGTATAATAATAATTCGCTAAACAGTTTTCGCAAAATTCACAAAATGGCGAGTCACCGACGTAGTTCCGCGCGCTGTAACAATACGGTTAACAAATCATCTGTTGCAATCGGATTTAAATTCTGATTCATTTCACTAGCTTTCAAACGCCAATGTATAAATTCATCAGACAATAAGCGATCACGAACCAATGACTTGAAATACCGTGATAACTGAGTATCAAAATGAGGAAGTTGACTAGCCATGGAATTTAAGAATTTCGACGCTACTATATGAAAAGATCTGTTTAAGATTTCTGTGCGAGGCATTGAGTATAACAGTGGCAAAGACTGGTGGTGAGGAGTTGAAGTTAGCAACATAAAATTAGATCTAAGAGAAAATAGACTAGCTAAGTATGCAGGCTGCCCATTTGCTATACAATTAAATGCCAAAACTGCTATGAATAACAGACGTCTATTTCTCATATCTAACCAGTTTAGTGATAGGCGATAAGGTGTCATCGGCGCGTTCCATGGTATAAAACCATGTAAAAAACGTGCACACGAGTTTAGCAAGCGATGAAGTTTTAAGTCTTGCTCTTGAGTCAGATCATGATAGATCGCAGAACCATAATCGAAATATGGAAAAATTAAAACCTGAACGAGACGTTGCCTAAGTTGGCGAGAAAGCGCACGCCTATGGAACCTAAGAGAGTAAAGTGCACCATTTGCGCGACTAGATATTTGCCTGACTTCAGATTCCCAATTTAAGGTAGAAGAAAGTTGAATACCAAGGTCAGTGATCCGATCAGCATACTGTATAACAACATTATTCACTCTAAACAGTGGGAGATTACTAAAATTAAGGGTAGAAATGTAACGCTGACTGTCCAGAATGATCAGCTTCGATTTATCAGGGTTCAGTTTGATTTTATTGCACTGTGTTAATTTGAAGATCCTCACTGCATCCTCGTTAAGTAATCTGATATAATCAGGTAATTCAGACGGATGACAAGGTAGGTATATTCGTGTATCATCAGTATATATGCCATGCTTTGAATTACGTAATACCTGAGCCAGATCATTAATGAAAATCGAGAACAGTAAGGGTCCCGGGACACTTCCTTGAGGTACACCAGAGTAAGTTTAAATAGGTTCTGACAATTTTCTATACACATCACGTACGGCCTGTGAACAACCAGACAGGTAACTCGCAAACCATTTAACTACACCATCCAAACAATTTAAAGTACGGAGATTTTTAACTAATAGCTTATGAGGGACCGTGTCAAAAGCTTTTGAGAAATCAAAGAGAACCAATAGTGTAACTATTGGGTGTACAACTTTGCTCCCGCCGTTTTTTTCCGAAATTCGAGGCTTTATTGTAAAAAACTGGTTATACATTTATGATTCAAAGTATTGTCCATCGCTGGCCACTACTTTCTCCCATCTTTCGGGCAGCATACTAATCCCGCGTTGAAAAAACTGGTCATCTTTTGAATCGATCCACGAATCGATCCAATTTTTTACTTCTTCATAAGACCGGAAGTGCTGGTCAGCCAGGCCGTGTGCCACTGATCGAAACAAGTGATAGTCCGAGGGAGCAACGTCTGGAGAATACGGCGGGTGGGGTAGGACTTCCCATTTCAAAGTTTCCAAGTATGTCTTGACCACTTTCGCAACATGGGGTCGAGCATTGTCATGCTGTAAAATCACTTTATTATGTCTCTCGTTGTATTGCAGCCGTTTGTCTTTCAATTCTCGGCTCAAACGCATTAATTGCGTTCGATAACGATCGCCTGTGATTGTTTCAGTCGGTTTTAACAACTCATAATACACTACGCCGAGCTGGTCCCACCAAATACTGAGCATGACCTTGGAACCGTGAATATTCGGTTTGGCCGTCGACGTGGAAGCATGGCCGGGATATCCCCATGATTTTCTGCGCTTGGGATTATCGTAGTGAACCCATTTTTCGTCCCCAGTCACAATGCAATGTAGAAATCCCTTCCGTCTTTGCCTTGCAAGCAGCTGTTCACGAACACACAAACGCCGTTCAACATCTCTCGGCTTCAACTCGTACGGCACCCAATTTCCTTGTTTCTGAATCATTCCCATGACTCTCAGGCGTTTTAAAATGGCTTGTTGCGTCACTCCCAATGATTCTGCCAATTCTTGTTGCGTTTGACACGAGTCTTGATCAAGTAATGCCTCCAATTCTGCATCTTCGAAAACCTTCTTTCTTCCACCGCCATGCTGGTCTTCGACGTTAAAATCGCCGTTCTTGAAGCGTTGGAACCACTCTCGGCACGTTCTTTCACTAATAGCGGCCTAACCAAAGGTATTTGAGAGCATTCGATGAGCCTCAGTCGGAGATTTCTTCATATTAAAGCAGAAAATTAAAACCTCCCGCAAATGACGAGAATTTGGCTCGTAAGTTGACATGTTTAATCGAGAATAACTTTATGATGCAGACACAAATCGACTAATATTTCGATGGCGTTATGTTTACAAATACCTAAGCTTATTGTATGACATCTATGATCTATTTATTTCAACTACCACTTACCGCTACAGCCATCTATTACAAAACGGCGGAAGCAAAGTTGTACACGCAATAGATAGCGATCAATAGCAAGTCTTACTTCCTCTGTGAAATAAAGCAACTCAGTCTGCGCAGAATGATAAGATCTAGAACTTGATTGAAACGAGTCCAATAGGTTATTTTCATTTATAAAGCTTGACAGTTAATCATGTATTACACGTTCAAATAATTTCGAAAACTCAGGCAGTAAAGCTATAGGACGTGTATCAGACGACGACTTAGGTGGGTGGGTTTTAGAAAGAGGTAAAATAGCAGCAAGTTTCCAGCACTCAGGAAAAATACCTTGCTGAATCGAGCTGTTGAAGATGGTAAGAAGATATAGACGAAGCGACAGATAAGATAGTTTCAGCATTCTTGTAGATATGAGGTCGGTGCCAGTGTAGTTCTTTACTGATTTGTTTAGTGCACGGTCAAGGTCCCGCTCAGATATAAAACTAAAATCGAATCTATTTAATTGATCATCAGAGGGCAAATGATTAAGGATATCATCAATCTCTGTTTGTTGCAGGGTTTGAGATGAGCGTGAAACATTTGCATAATGTGCATTTAATGTGTTGGGCGTAAAATAAGTAAGTAATGATGGAGTATTAAGAGCCATCGCACCCATTTTTCTTAGGCGAGACCACAAAGACTTAGGCTCAGTGGATGACTCCAATAGAGAAGCAAAATATTTATTCTTTGCAGAATCAATATTGTTGCTGACAAGCGAACGTAGGTTGACAAACGCTAATCTATCAGCAGGTCTGCCCGTTGTTCTAGCTCTGCGATATGCTACAGAAATAAGCACTTTTGAAGAGTCAAATCGTACCTCAACCGTCATGTATTCCGGCGTGTTATCAAACCGAGCATCTGAACAAGTGATTACGCTAGCTTTATAACAGTCACAAACGTAAAGTGCAACACCGCCACCCTGCTTACCAATTCGATCATGCCTTAAAAAATTATAATCTTTGATTATGTAAGGAGAATCAGGTACATCAGGTTCAAGGCACGTTTCGGTAAGAGCAATGACATCATATTTACATACACTGCTTGCAAGAAAAAATTCCAAATCATTGAAGTGTGCAGATAAATGATTAATGTTACTATGACAAATACTAAAATGACCAGACAAATTAAAAAGACCTGACTGAGCAGCTGCCATTCATTGTGGCTGAGCACGCGGTGCAAGTTTATCAAGATCATCCAAAGATCTAATCGGTATTAACGGTGATTTATTGCCAATACGCATACACACGGTCAAGTTAAGCAAAGTCGGTCGCAAGTATCCCACAGATTTGTATTTTCGATTTGCGGCACGTAATAATTCATAAAATTGACTAGGCCAAAGAGGTGTCATAAAAACCTTGCTATCACTGCCTACGCCGAATACTGATAAACATGTTTTATCACGTAAGAACCATGATTGAGATACAATTTTATTCAGAGAGATAGAGAGAGAGAGATACAGCGAGAGAGCGGGGGAGTGAAGGAAATTGAGGGAGACGATGATCCGAGTCGAGGTAGACAGAGAAAGAGCGTCGGGTAACGGAATACGGAAGAGCTAAGAGTAAAAGGACTGGTGTCCGAGGAGCCTCGTAAAATCCTCGTTGCGCGCAGACGCACACACGCGAGCGCGTTCGTGTGTTTGTACTCCGGCGAGTACAAGGAGCCTCCGCGGAGAGTCCACCGTCGCCGCCGCACTCACGACTACGAGGTTACATACGCAAATGAGCGCGTATAGATGTGAATACGAGAATGGCCGGAGGGCAGCTAACGTTTATAACATTAACGCTAATGGACTACCTTATACCTTATACACTGGCTTCGTCCTCTTACCAGCCCTCCAGCTCTCCCGCACATGGACGCGCGCGGCGACAGCGTCCACCACCGTGCTCCCCGCCCCTCGCTCTTTCGCTTTGCTCCATACCAAAGTACGATATAATATTCATGAGTGCATGCAAGCTAATGCATCAAGGTGTCCGTCGGAGGAATCGCGATTAGGCGCGCGTCGCGCGCACCCGAAACCCATGTCGTGGATCCGAAGCGGATCGGCTTTCGGACAGAGCCGAAAGCTCTTTTCCCTACCGCTCTGAATTTTTTAAATAACTAAGACGTCGCCTTCTAAATTGCCTGTTACGATAAAAAAAATACGTAGGCGTTCTTTAACGATTTTTTATTTCTTGCCTCTCTCTCTATAACATCTCTACGTACCTTGCATGCACGCATGCATTCTCTAAAGCAACTCGTTCGCTCGTTCGATACTTGGGAGGTCTCCTTGTATCGCGAACGCGAGAAACTTTCTTTTCTTCGCCTTTTTTGTCTCAGTCGCTCGTTAAGGGATTACAACAGTAAACAAATTGCCCAATGTATACGCAAGATGCGTACGAAATTTGTCCGGATCGCAACCGCGATTGCGTCCGGCGCTGCGACGAGTGCAATTTAAAGCGGCGTATCCGAAAAGTCGATCGACGTTATCGGCGGCATTGCACAAGCATTCAATGAACGGCCGACTCGCGAAAAAATGCGGAAAGACACGGTTCGAGTTGGCGCCGATCGCGAAGACGCGGCGCTTCCAACGAACCGGAGGACTCGAGGTCCAGGTTGCCGCGGTCGCTCTGACACTTTGCGTTTAATTAATATTATATAGCTAATTAGCCCGTCGGGCCAACGCGGGCTTTTGTATATTAATTTAATTTTCAATCTCACGGGGTAATTCTCGGCGCAACGTTAGTTTTAATCAACCCTCGGTGCTGTCTACCCGCTCGCCGCTCTCCTTCGCCCCTCCCGACCTCCTTCTCGTTCTCCCGCTGAGTCGCGCTTTCGAAGCTGCGCATAGAGGGAAGAGAAAGACGATGCCGCGAGAAGGAAAAAAAGCAGCACGTACGGGGAACGAGCAAACCGAGAGAAAGAGAGAGCCAAAGCGCCGCGGAGCTCGAGGAAAAAAGAACAAGAAAGGCATGATATAGCCTACAAGGTTAATAAAAACTGGCAATAAAAACCGCCCCTTAAGTCCACCCCCGAGGCAAGTGGCGCTTTTTTCTCTTTTTCTCTCGTTTTCTCTCTCTCTCTCTCTCTCTCTGTCTCTCTCTTTGACTTTTTCCATCTCGTTCCTTTTCTCGGCTACTTCCGCCTCGTTTCCCCTCTCCATTCGAGCTAGCTTCTCTTCTTCTCCCCGCGCGCTCGCTCGTTCGCCGTCTCCGCTAGCCCCTCTTTCTCCTTCTCTCTTTATCGCTTCGTCCACCTGCTCAGGATTAACTTTAATCAAATATTTACATTTTAATTCAGCGACCATACAAGTACTCGCTGCCGCGTGCTTCTCGCGAACTCGGGCGCACGTGCTTTTCTTCGCGATAACGCCATCATTTAATTGCAAACTGCCAGTTTCGCGTATAAACGCCGCGATCGCGCGAGCTCCTCCCGCGCTTCTCCGTTTTCTTTCGTCAAGCGAGTATGTGTGTCCAATTTTCAACACCTCTTCGTCCTACTCTCGCAGACTCGCGGAATACCTCGTTATTTTAATCGGGAAAAAGAGAGAACGCGAGTAAGCGTTTTTCATTTTCCGGCAGTTGAGAGAATTTCATTTTTCTTCCCTTCTCCTTTTTCCGTGCATCCATTTACGCGCGCGCTGCATATATCAATTTTATATTGTCTTCTACGAAGAACAATAAAAGTATTCGCATCCGAGTTTAACAAGTTTTAAAAATTTACATCGACCGTTTCCATTCTCGATCCGAACGTACATGTGGAAATAACGAAGAAAATGCAAAGCCACGGAGAGCCATAAAATGTGTGCCTCGAAGCGGTCGAATCGCGAATACGCGCGTAGGTATGCTCAAACGCGAAGAAAATTGACTTGTATAAAAGTTGTTCTACGGCCGTTATGTTACTGAGAAAGTACCCGGAGAAAACAAATTCGGCGTTTAAGAGAGCAAACCTTTGGTGCTTTGATTACTAGAAAGTTGCGTATCATTGTCGCACCCATGGTCCGTCCGAGGGAGAGGTTGCCGTCAAAGCAAGTGGGATTGATTTTTTCATGAATATATGTCTCGGACTGCGCACAGCAGAGAGGGGGGAGTGCACCAAACTCAGGATTTTTTTTATCAGCAAATCCACGCGGGCATTGAAAAATGCCTTTGTAAAAGTCTTCCTCTGAGCGGTTATTCGATCGGCAATCGAGTAGACGCGTGTGCGCTACTTCGTGTGCGGGTTATTTAACTTTGACGACGGTTGCCACATGCTGCTCGGGGAACCGTTCTCGCGCGAGCCTCGATAAGGGCCTAATTACGTACGCGGAAGATCTTATCGGGCGCGCTCGCCGCGAGATGCCTGGCCTAAGCTAATTGGACGGCTCGATGTACACGTCCACGCGATTGTGCATTTACACATAGGTATACGATTTGCAAGAAAAAGCGAGATCGTGCGTCAACGCTACTGTCGGTACGAGTGCACCGCTGCACTTACTCGAACGCTAAGTGCGGCTACGAACAAGCAGCCCACTTTCCTTTCGGCATCGCACGGACGCACATACTCGGACCACCGCCGCAGCTCGGCGCTAATATTTTGCGACGCCTGGCCTCGTGCCAGCTCCCCTAGCCTACTTGCTTTGCCGGCCACTCTCCCCTCCCCTCGTCATCCTACGTGCACATTTATCTTTCGGTCTCTCGGTGCGCGAACTCTCGCTCGATGCAATTTTACGAAACGGCCCCGCGCTCGAATGGACGAAGTAATTCGCCGCGGGAAATCCGCGTCGCAATGATCCGGCGACCACGTGGCGACGAAGCGCCTGCGTGCCTCTGCACTAGCTGTCCTTTCTCTCTCTCTCTCTCTCTCTTCCTCTCTCTCTCTCGCTCAAAATCTCTATTTCACGAGCCTTGTGATGTTAAATTCATCGCAGTCGCGACTGTTTTATGCTGTCAGAATTCTTCACTTAAAATTTATTACTCTTTTTATTATTTTCCACAATCAAATTTCGGTTAATCAAATATTTCCCTATTTAATGATATATAAATATGTGTATGTGTGTGTATATGTGTACACGCGGTACATTTGTGCGAATTTTTGTAATTTCATTTTGAAATTCACAGCTTAAAACGAATCGTATATTTAACTAAATTTTATAACGTATTAATGGTATAATAATAGCATTGACCTCTCGTCGCACATTGAGAATGATGCTTGACGAGGAAAATTTCGATGAATCATAAGCAAGTTAAAGCTGAACTCACCAGAATCCAAAACATGCGTTCGCGTCGTTCCAAGCGCCGAGGAAGACGTTACCGAGTTGAACGTCTGCGTAGTTTTTCGTTAACGATAAACAAACGACACTTTTCTCACTACAATATCTCGACGACACTCACAAGATATACCGAACAAGCGTCACGCTAGCTTTAACTCGACTAGCGCACCGAGCGCTTAATTGCCCTTGACAATAATACAACAATGTTGCAGGTATAACAGGTATTTATTAATAGCGCATGCTTAGATTATTGAGGACACACTTTATCTTCTCTTCTTTCGAGGTCTATTATATTAATACTGCTTTAGTTTAGGATATTAGAGCGTTACAGCGATTGCGAAAGATCGGAAAATGGACGGGGATAATGGAAAGAATAACAGTCACAGGACATACTAATATGTGTACCCGTGTGTTTTATGAATTCTTAAAAGTATCGCTCTTCCGAGTTTCCTCTTAACACCTCTCCCAGTCGCTACCGCTTTCTCCAATCTACATCGGCGACTTTCACCGTGGGCTTAGTCGTCGTATTTATCAACATCGTGGCAACGAGCTCGCCGAGTGTAAAAGTCGTGTAGCCCCCCTCGGGTTTTATGCTCCTTCTCACTTCCTTCCAGTCACCGAAGCTGCTAGTGGTGCAAGCGCCCAGATTAAAATTACTCGATATTTATTTTCACTTGCTCTCTCTCTCTCTCTCTCTCTTTCTCACACTCTTACACTATCTCTTTCTCTCTCTTTCTCCCTCTCTTTCTTTCTTCCCCTTTCTTCCTCTCGGCACGGACGTCGAGTCGATTGCGTAATCACTGAATATTTCCCTTCGAAGAGCCGTCTAGTTCCCTCGCTTCGCACTCGTCGAGCGATCGCCGACTCGCGTTCGTCCAACGGTCCGCGCTCTCCTCATCCTCGGCGGCCTTGGCGACGGTTTCGACGACGGCTTCGACGCGTCACGTGGCCTCTCTCCGCGAGAGCTCACAGCGCGTACGCGTGCTCCGCGGTCAGACCTCGCGCGAGACTCGGGAGTGACTCAGCGACGACGACGGGAGGAAACTAGCGCTGCTCGATTCGCCTCGAGAAAGCTCCATGAGCGGCGGCGGCCTGCGGAGCGTCCGCGGGAGCGCGGCCGACGAGCTGTGTCGTGCCGTGATGGCCAAGACGGCGGCGTGCGGGCGGCAAGAGCGATATGCGGCGCGCGAGGCGAAACCCAGCGCGTAAACGGGACGGACACTGTGCGCTCGGTACGACGGCGGCCGAGCGAGTGTGTTGCTCCGGCAGGCGCATCCCCACCGCTGCTGCCACCGCCGCCGCTGCCGCCGCCGCCGTCGCCGCTGCCGTCGCCGTCGCCGTCACCGCCGTTACCGCCGTCGGCAGCCGAGTCCGCCAGCTCGTGCGGCGCGCGGGCGCGAGGGAAGGCCTGAAAGAGAGAGAGAGAGAGAGAGAGAAAGACAGACAGAGAGAGAAAGAGAGCGCCGAGGCCGCGAGTCGGCGCAGAGCGAGTCACGAGACGGGGCAGTGACGGCAGAGGGGGACCGCGGCTGCGCGGGCCGACGAGGGGCGAGGGAGGGGCGCGACGGGCCGAGTGCGGCGCTACTCGGCGAGTTTCGCGGGTGGCCCGTGCGCGCGTCGTGTCCTCGTCGCGGTCCGGCGAGGCCCGTCGACGAGATCGAACCTCGGTCGGGGCCGGAGGTGCGTGCGCGCGCGGAGGAACGAGGGGGTGAGGCGAGGGGGCAAGGTGGCGTGTGGAATCGCGGAATTACTCGAGTAATTAGCTATTTTTATTGTGCTCCGGCTGGGCGGCGTCTGTCTCGCTCGGTGCGCCCGTGCTCTCGCTCATCCTCTCGCTTGTTCGTTTATCTTGACGAGGTACTCCATTAGAAACTGTCCATTGATTGCGTTGCCACTTGCAAATCGCAGCCTCGTTACACCGGCGGGGAGTGCGCCGTTTCTCGCCCAGCCGGTAGAAATTTATTTCGCTTTTTTATCGGCTCTATGATTCATTAAGAATAAAGGTCTCTAATGATGCGTAAGATTTATGTGCTTCGTGGAAAATCGTGGTGGATATTTGTAATTCGTATGCTAAATTAATCGTTGTGCTTGTTACGTGAGTTTAAAATTTATTTACGCAACCGACTGAGAACGAAAAATTTTCGGTTATTTATTCCGATTCATTAGTAACGTTTGATATCGTATTATGCTCGCGTTTGAGATAAAAATTATTGCGAATAAACTTAATTTTCGCCTTTAACAAACAAAATTGTAATAATTTAATAATAAAATAAATTTTTAATAATTGACCGTGATTAAACGAGATTTTTTTATTAGACCATGGAATGAAAAATTGAATGAAATTATATGTAAATTTTGGATCGCGAAGTACCCACCATTTTTTGCGATAAAATTTTATATTGTAATACCTCGTATGCAGAATTTCTGCGGAATTAAATTGTAATGAAAAAGGCGATACATATTTTTTATTTTCTTCATAATTTGGCCAGAGCTCATGTATCGTGAATCATAATGAAAGCTGTATCAAAACCCTTCGTATGTTTCAAAATTAATTCTGGAATAGTTAAGCTATTCTATCGAGAAAAGTTGGATAGACTTAAAATTGATTTATGAAAATGTTCGCATAAATTTATAAATGAATGGAAGTTGTAAAAAATGCCAATATCAATTTGTTATACGAAATAAATTAAACTTAATTCAACACATACATCGAAGTTTTATATTATTTTAGCTTACAATATATATTTAATAATTATAATGGATATTTTAGAAAATGAGTCTCTGTAACTGTGCCCATTGTATAAAATGTATTAAAAATTGTGCTTTAATTATTGAAAATTTCATTCAAAAGTTAAAATCATTGACTTGTTTTGCAAAAAATGTGCGTTTATTGAATAAGGCGAATATTAAAAGTATTCGATTCGTATAAGAGAAAAATGAAAATTATAATACAAAATTGAGCAATTTTCTGAATCAGAGATTTAAAATTTTGCATAAAATTTAGCGATGTTAACTTTGAGTCGCATCTGAGTATAAACGTAGAAGTATTGTTAGCGAATCAAAAGAAAAGAAAAAAAAAAAAAAAGAAACCCATCCTATTGAACGAAAACACAGATGCTGTGTTTACTGACCGCAAGAATATTCGAGGCTCGCTTTCCTCCTTGCATCCACTATGTTAGATATAGCTGGTCGCACTTGTCAAAACTTTTATCTAGATTCCCATCTAGATCGCTTCGGGAATAACAACAAAGTGGAATGGCGTACCTGAGCCACGCGGTGTATCATATAATATACATATGCATATATATATATATATATATATATATATATATATATGTGCGCGCGCGCGCGTGTGTATGTGTGTATGTATGCATGCATTTTACTCTTTTAGTTATTCGGGAGGAGAATCAGTACGTCGCACAGAAAGAAAGAAGAAAGGGAAGAAAGAAAAGACCCGGTCGAGAGGAGCCGAACGAGGGGGCCAAGCAAGAACGGAGCCGGACAGCCTCGTGCACTTAAAAAAAAAGACAATGGCTCTCGAGTCAAGCTCACGAGGTTTTCGGATAATTACCGAGAATGGCATGAAAAGATGCCGACCAGCTGTATTCCTCAAGCCTGTCACGCCATATTACCTTACCGATCGCCAACTCCGTCCCCATGGAAAAGTCGACAAGACACTTTCGGAAGTTTTTTGTATTTCTTCGCTCTTTTTTTCCTTTTCTTTTTCTTTTTCTT
This sequence comes from Chalcis sispes, assembly GCA_949987625.1. Classification (NCBI taxonomy): domain Eukaryota; kingdom Metazoa; phylum Arthropoda; class Insecta; order Hymenoptera; family Chalcididae; genus Chalcis; species Chalcis sispes. The sequence continues at coordinate 431,619 of OX465097.1, forward strand.
TTTCTTTTTCTTTTTCTTTTTTTTTTCTTTTTTTTTCTTTGCCCAACTTGGGACTCCAGCGGCTCCTCCTGCGTTCGAAAGAATTGCTCGAATTTAATTAAACTAATTTATTTAAGCTCGTTTTCTTAAAAATTAGGTGCACCAAGTAGATTTGACAACAAGATCAGTTTAATTCGTAAAAAAAATACAATCTTTTTATATCTCCTTCTTTAACGCTTAAAATTTTTTTATTTTCATTTAAATTATTATGATTAATGGCTTGTAAAAATTTTCAAATTCAATATTCCTGATTTAATATGTATAATAATGTCACATTTTAATAAAAAATTTTTAAACCCTATTATTGTTATTACATTTATCAACTCTAGTCTCTCGAAACAGATGCTAGATCAATCGACACATTGAGTTGTGCTTTAATACAAATTTTGAAACAATAAAATAATTGATTTCAATTATCTGCCGTATTTATTGAATTAGTTTTAATTGCCAAGCGGTATTAAAAATTATTTTAATAAATGCGGAATGCAGCACTAAAAAAATGCATCAAAAGTCTCGAGTTCGTTTGAAATTATGTGAATTTAACGAATATATTTGAAGAATATCTGAGATTCCAATGGAAAACCGATTATAAAATAATTTACTTTCTTACAATAATTTCTAAGAACACAAATATTGGCAGAAACATGCAGCGCGTCTCTTCTCGTGAAAAACATGGAAAATTGCTTTTTTCTTCGTATTCCAGCGATATTTGTACCTTTTCGCTTTCGGATCCCCTCTCTTTCCAAAATAAGATATTAAAATAATAACGAGTAGCAAGCTGAGAAAATATCAAAAGGTAAAGACGCGATTAATAAATTTAAAATGGCCAGTTGTGCCTTAAATCTGGCTTCGCAGTTGGATCTTGTAGATAAAATTATCCGCAGAATATAATAAGGTTTTCGAGGCATCGGCGATTCCCCTTTAAATGCGTAAAATATGAGGCGCGCGCGGTAGCCAAACGATTTGGGAATATATTATATACATACATAAAATATATACATATATGGGGAGAGGGAGAGAGGGAGAAAACGGGGCTGGGAGGAGGGGAGAGAGCTCGCCTCGTAGTAGGCCGCAGACCCGTTTGGGACCGCGTTCACGGAGTCGCGGACGGCTACTTTATACGGGAGCTCGCCGAGGGCGGGGCAGATGTCGGCCAAATAAAAAGCATCCCTAATTTGAAACCGAAAGGTGAAAAGCAAACAAGTGGCCGAGGGAGTCCGAGGGTCCGATCCTCCATACTCGGTCTGCTTCCTATCCCCTTCCCCTTCCCTTTCCCTTCTCTCTCTCTCTCTCTCTCTCTCTTACTCTCACTCTTTTTGCTTCTCCGATTTTTCTCTCTCGTTTACAGCCAACTTCTTAACGCATACGCTCCTTCCAATTACGGGTCATTTACCAAAGACACAGCGGGAATCCGTCCGAGTGCTCGCGCGCGCCTCTCGGCGGCCCCAGGATATCGCGCGAGCGCGAGATTTTTCAATTTCCTCCAAACGATCCACTTGGACGGTTATTTTCTGCGCGAATCCCTCGAATACAAAGGAAAATTTATAGGAACGCGAGCTCGCGATTTATTATTCGCGGACTCGAGCCTGTATGTATGAGGTCAAGTTAACCAGCTATTCAAATTCTCTAATTTAATCCAAATGAAGTAGTGTGAGGCTAGGGTTGGCAAACCCTGATTAATTTCTTGAAATACGCTCGATAAATCGCTCGTCGCAATGAATGTAAAAGTTAAAAAATGTTTCGTCCCTTTCGCCAAAATCAGTATGTATATATACCTACGTTATTCGCAAAGTTTCATTCATTATTTTTAACCTATGCTTTTACATCTGCCATCGCATCGCTGGAGCGCTTATAAAATTAGCATATCACACAGCGATTAAGATAAATGAAGCCAAGCCGAGCAGCTGTGGATTTCGTGCGAGGTAGAAAATAAAGGGTCGTATGCTCGCCCAAGCACTCGACTCGTTTTAAATGGTCGAATGATTTCTCGTCTACGAGACAAAATTCACTCACTCGAGCGCGTTCCACGCGCGAGCCTCCGTAAAAGTGATTTGTTACTTTAACGACCGAAATCAGGTCGTTGTCGTCGATCTCCGTTTCATTTTTCGCATATAATTTTTCTGCCCACAATAAAATCCGCAGGTGCAATCGCCAAATGCAATGGAGCCTTAGACGCTCGATGGCGATGAATGAAAGGGAGGAGAAGAAGGAGGAGGAGGACGAGGAGGAGTAGGAGGAGGAGGAGGAGGAGGGAAGAACCGGTGCAAAGGGCAAAAAAGGCCGTGAAGGAGGCCTTGAGCGAAGGAAAAGAGGGCCAATGATGCGTTGGAAATATTGAAAAGCGGTCCCGAAGCTCCTCGCGAGTCGACGGCCGCGCAAGCACGAGCGGCTATAGAACGCGCGCACGTACGGATAAGCAAGCCGATCAAGAGGGCCAATTACCGAATACCCCATAGCTTTGCATGCATCCGAATATTTCTTCGCTTTGTACGTATCGCGCGCGGCTCCACTCCACACCCCCGAGGTTTTTTCACATGTGAATGCTCGAACGAAGCCACTCGAAAGAGAGAGAGAGAGAGAGAGAGAGAGAGAGAGAGAGCAGAGCTTGGATTATACTGGCATAACGAAATATTGGTGCGAGCATGCATGCGCATGCGTTCGTTGGGGCTAAAGTCGAGAGGAATATATTATATTATTTTTGAAGAAGAAAATGCGCGAGCTCGAGGACCAACTCGGCTGCGAAGGTTTTTTAAGGGAGCTCGGGTACTCCGAAGAACCTGCATGTAGACGCGCCATCCTCCCGCATACCGCATATACTCGTAATAGGCGAAAAAACATTTTATTTAAAATTACTCGTCGCATATTTTCTGTTGCTTCTCGCTATAGAACTTGGGACGAGGACGATTCCGCTCGCGGACGAATTCGAATGAGAAAGTCGAGCCCCAGGCGAGGCGCGCGGACGCGAAATGTTAGCTGGTCATTCGGCGCTTCGATATATCATTATATCGGCCACGGAATCAGCTTTCGGCATTCGACCGCGAATACGCTACCGATGAAGCACTGAAGAAAGAAAGTCCAAACGTCGGCGAGCGGCGAACGTTGGCGGCTCAGTGAGCGCGCGCGGACGCGTTTATTCTTCAACTTTCCGCGTAGATTAAATTGGGCAGCAGCGGCAATCTTACCGAAAAAGGCCTCTAAAATATTAATCGGAAGCGTTATGCGAGCGAGCTTTTGGAGTACTCGAGGTTGAGGGGCGCGGCCTTTTCAAACTTGGGCCGCGCCGAGCGTTTCAAGAGAAGCGCCTCGCTGGCGCGATTGTTGTTTCGCGGCGATGTGTATAACAAGGCCGGCTTACAAACATATATTATTATACCGGCTGGTAATTATATTTACCTTTCGAGTTTTATTATTAATAGAGATACGAGAGCAAGAGAGCCGAGGGGATGGAAACGCCGGCCAAATCTCCGGCGGCCGCTCTCACTTATAGCGTATAATTTCCCGTTGCTCTCGCTACTCTTTTCACGGCTGCGTGAATGCTCGGTTCTCATTCTTTAATTTTGCCAAGCTAATGAAACACCCGCTGACCCATGGGTGTGTGTATTCGATACCTCGTCCGCGCCGTCTTGAAAATTTAATATACCATTGCTCGCAATTCGAATTGCGAATTTATTATACGCTCTCTTTCTCTGTGTTATACGTATGTATGTATGTATGTATACGTGATTAGTTTCGATTGCGCCTCGCGATCGAGGACGAAAGCCAGTTTTTACTTTTTTATTATTTTTTTCTATTTTTGCTTTTTCTTCATCGTTTACGTTGCGATGTAATGATCAGTAGCGTTTTTATCGGTTGTTATTTTTCTCCGACAATGAAACCGCGGCGCTCAACCAACGCGGCGCGTACGATATGTTAATGTAAGGAAGTACAATAGTATGGAGTTGAAGGAGTAGGCTCTCGTTGATTTATAAAAGGTAGTTATTTCACGTTGCTGCTCGCACACTTATAATTAATTAGCATACACAATTTTCAGCCTTAAATTTTAATGTAAAACTTCGAATCGAAAAATTTAAGCCGCTCCAACCTTTGTATCTTTTCTCGCCTAATATTCGCCAAGTAAAGTATCTACTTATCTTTTAATAAATATATAACAAATG
>OX465097.1:440811-518311 GCA_949987625.1 Chalcis sispes
ATAATATGCTATTTGAATATATGTACTCATATATCGTTGAGTCAGTCATCAGTTGGATCAGATATTAGAGTTGCCCCAAACAAACGAGCGCTTGAGATAAAAATACAAGGCGTCGTGATAATTTTGCTCGTGCGAGAGTTGGCACGAAGGAGGACGAAGGATGAAAGATCGTAGTTTTTGAAGGAAATGTAAGTTTGCGCTTAGATCGAGGTGAATGGGAAGCCGCGTTGACGAAATATAGAAGCTGTGGGGCAAAGAGTGCCCATTCATATGCAAATTATGTCTATCAACAGGTGTATTCGTCCATTGTAAGCTCGTCACAAATACTTTGCTAAATTGCGCACAAATCTCAAAGTACTTTGCTGAATTTTAAAAAAGATCTCTTACATTATTCAAAGACTGCTGCTTCGAACTTTTTTTAAATTTTCTTAAAATTTATCTACGGCTAGTCCATATTCTCCTTTAATGACGAGTCCATCGACGAAAAGTTCTGGTCAGCTATAAGTAATCGGTAATTAAAGATTGTATTAAAAATTTTCAAGGCAATATATGAGAAATATAAAATGCGAAAATAATTTTTCACGCACGTTATTTAAATACGTATTTTCATTTTAGATTATTATAAACTATTAAATGACATATGAAAAATTAATGTTTAAAAATCTTGCGATGAAATATTAAAAAATATTTCTTAATTTCTCACTGATATATTATCTTATTTAAATTAATTTATATATATTATGTAATAGTTATTATCTCTAATTAAATTTTTAGTAGCTTATAAATCAAATAAATAAAACAACAATATCTCAAACTCTATAATTAAATTAACTTCAAAAGGTAGGAATACGATAACATTTTATATTAGTTCTTTGATGGGCAAGCAAATTCCTTTTGTCTCTCTCTTTCTCTTTCTCTCTCTTTCTTTCTTTCTTTCTTTCTTTCTTTCTTTCTTTCTTGTTCTCTTTTTTCGTCTTTCTTATGCGCAGATCTCGATTCGTTATAATATTCTTGTCTCTCACTTTCTCTCTCTCTCTCTCTCTCTCTCTCTCTCTCTCTCTCTCTCTCGACTTGTCTCGGTGTGCACCGCTAGAGAACCGACTGTCCAGTCGAAAGACTCGTTTGTTTTGGCTCCGAGCGAGGACCAACGACGGCAGCAGCGACGGCGCGTTTCCGAGAAAACAGATGAAAATCTCTCGCAAATGCAAACCAGTTACACTTACGTCCAAGCTCGAAGATTGTATCGGCAACCAAAGCGGGCTCTCGAGCACGGCCGAAGGGGTCCGAGGGAGCGCGAGTAATAATGCGGCCCGGCTGCTCGATCCCCGCGCAAATTCGAGAAATTCGTCTTGCAAAATCTTTCTCGCTTTTAACCGTGTTCGCTCGCGATGTGCAGCCGCTTCTTTGTTTGCAAAATACACCGGCACTGCGATGTATTGGGTACGAGTATGAGGATTCGCCGCTTTTTTTTTACTTTGTGTATACGAATATATATATATTTTCAGCCTACTAACCCGTACGGCGACTCTTACCTACGGAGCATCGTCAGCGTGTAAATGGTTTCCATACGCGCAAGCGCCTTCTCGATCGTATTAACATTTTTCTATACGTCCTCCTAGGCTGTATGTCATTCTATACGTCCTTCTAGGCTGTATACGTGCCAGGAGAAAAAAAAGTTAACAGCGCCACTGCTATGTATTTGTCGCTTCATATAGCCTAGCATGTGAGTCTTCATCGAAACTTATATTTTCGAAACGCGTAATAAGACTTATGTATGTTGAGCGAAGGAGAGAGAACGAGATAGCGATAAGAGCGCGCGCACCATTGCTCCCACGTGACCACCCTATCTCTGTCTCGCTCTCTCCTTCGCTCAGTATGTACATTCAAGCGACCACGGGGCTCTGCTTTTCTTTGGTTTTCTTTCAGTATAGTGTATCGTGTGTCGGTAATATTCGTTCTTAATATGTGAGAAGAAGAATAAAAATGGACAATTTATTAAATAATAAAAAAAAAAAACGAGTGATAGTGACAGTGATGAAGAATGCAAACGTGAATTAAATAAATAATAGAAAAAGCAAAATCTAATATAATCTCGCAAAATTAAAAAATTTAATAATAAGTGATTTTAAAGTGATAATTTTTTAGTTTATAATTTTGTTTGTGATTTAGATAAATGATTTAAAAGTTTTTTGTGTGAAGAAATTAAATTTAAAATATTTAAAAAAGTTACTGTTTTTTCATGTTAAATAAGAGACTAAAATTCATTGATTATACAAAAAATGTGTTAAACAAATATAGTATTGTTATAATAAAAATAACATAAGAAAGTATTTATATTAATTATAATAGTATTAATATTATTAATAAGCCTTCAAATCTTATAAAAAAAACTTTTGTTAAAAATATTATTCTGTATAAATATTTAATAAATATACTCAAGAAATTTATATTTTTTAATAAATAATAATTGTTCAAGAATTAATTTTATTTTTAAATATTAATCCATTTACTATTTTTTTTCATTTCATAATTTATATTTATATTTACATTATGTTGTCTGTCACTTTTTGACACACATGTACATGTACGCGTGTGTGTACAAAATGCGCATGCGTTAGCAGACGATATCTGTAGTTTACGAACTGTCAGTATGGGTTCGAAATTGCATTTAATTGATATGCAACAAAATAAAATTAATTATTCTGTTAACTAAGTAAGAGTCTTCGTACGGGTTACAAGGCTGAAAAATTTTTTAAGCACCATGAGTGAACCTCGCGTCATTAAAGCTTTCGGCTCATATTTTGTGGATGGATAGAGGCGCCTTAGTCGCTCGCTGCGCTCGCGACTGCGGCCCTACTATCCATCCACAACATATTTTGCCTCAAGCTGTAATGACGCGAGGCTCGCACAAGGTACATAAATAACTAATATATATATATATATATATATATATATATATATATATATATATATATATATATATATATATTGCTCTCGACGGAAGTCGATGCAGCTTTCGCCGATATCTCTTGATCGTCGAGCAAGGAGGGCATAAATAATAAAAATACGACGGCCCACTCCAAAAAGTAGAAATGGTCAGGAGGACCACGATGAAGAAAGATATAAAGTGAACGGAAAACAATGAGAATTTCGTCGGTCGATGCATGTACGCGTCATGCGTCGCATGCCCTCGGATATTTAACGCGTGCTGGACCGGTATATAATTTTTATGGATAGCCAGCGGTAGGGGTGAGTCGAGGCTATGGCCAAGAGAGTCACGCAGGTATTTACGACGGCACTTGGCCGGTGACATGGGTTTGGAGCCGGGACCAATGAATTTTAATTCTCGCGAGCGCGCGTTTGTGGTCATGCGTGTGGGTGCGTTCGTCCATCTCCCCGTTCTTTTCGCTTTGTCCGAGAAAAACGAGTCGCGGTCGGGGATAGCCCGCTGCGACACCCGAACGATGATTTAATATTTTACGAAAATGAAGGCTACACTCTCAATTTAAGCTGCTTATACGGGCAACGTGTGTTCTTGCTCAGCGGGACGTAACTCCGCGCGTACGGCCCAACACCGCGAGATCCTCGAGATCGAACAGTTTGTAAGTGTCTACGAAAAATCTTCCTTCGTTACATCAAATCAAACATTTTCTCGTTTTTTTTTTTATTTTTCTCTTCGTTTTCATTTCTCTTTCGGTTTATGAAAATGGACTGCGGGCTTTAAATGGCACCGCAATATACCAAACTATAAATTGAACTTCGATTAAATTTTATATTCGAAGAAACATTAAAAAATATAATATTATTATTAGTGCGCGGTTATTATCTTCATTATTATATGAGCGATTTGTTCCTTTTTTTTGGAGTAAACAAAATCGATAAGTATTTCTTTTTTTACTGCAACGTGAAGTTATAATACAAATTAAACGAAACAATCGAAAATAAAAAATGGATTGTAAACAATTTTGAAATAATACACATAAGAAAAGCATTAGCGAAAAATTTTTCGATTTTCGAGTCAAACATTTAGATTCTTGAAATCGTGTACGGATAAAATTAGTAAAAATTATAATAACTAGAAGGCAACAAGTTGTTACAGAATTGTATGATAATGTAAAAAAAAAAAATTGAAATAATAAATAAAAATTTAGCGAAAATATTCGTCGGCCACGGAACCAACGAATTCGAAAATTATAAAACCAGGCAAGATACCCGGCACACAATGGAGACAGTTGCATCGTGCGCACGCGCAACTATGGGGCCCCAAAGTCCCTGGCATTCCAGGCAGGCGCAGGTGAGGTGCCCGCGGAGCTATTCAGCTCAAAGCGGTGTTTCGGGACTACCCAGAGCTGCTTTGAAGGACGGAGGCGGAGGAGACTGCGACAAAGGACATTCTAGAGGACCCATCTCCTCTTCGCTCTCTCTCTCTCTCTCTCTCTCTCTCTCTCTCTCTCTCTCTCTGTCGCTCTCCCTCTCTCTATTCCGCTTTCTCTGTTTTTTCTCCTCTTATATCACCTTCGCTTCGCTATCTCTCTCTCTCTCTCTCTCTCTCTCTCTTTCTCTCTTTCGCTTGCCTTTTTTGCTTTGCAATGATACCACGATGCCGCTTGCGTCTCTAAACCGACGTTGCCGGCTCGAAAACCCACTATGAGCAGAGACATGCGGAGTAGGAAAATAACTTTAAAAACGAATAGCACAATTCAACGTATGCTTTACAATAATTATTATTTAATTTTTTAAAATACTTTTATCATATATACAGTTGTTAAAAGTATTACAAATTATTACTTTTTTTAAAAATTCTATGAAAAAGTTTTATGGATATAAAAATTTATATTGTTTTTCTATAATATCCCCCTCTCTCTCTCACTCTCTCTCTCTCTCTCTTTCTTTCTCTCTTTTTGTATTTTGTTTAACCGTAATCAACGTGTTTTTTAACCGCCAAGTACTTTTCATTATTTTGCTTTAATTTTTTGTTTGTTTTTTTTTTTTTTTTTTCTAATTATAAACGACGATAATAAATGTAAATAAAATTGAATTTGAATGAGACATGGAATGAGTATACCGATATTGACAGATAATATATTTGAAAAGCTTGCTGTTATTAAATTACCGGAGAAATTTGTTCAATCACTACACAATGGATATAAATAAATACTATACTCATATTTTGTTACTCGAGTCAGTATTTTATTTTATTCATTTATCTGATTCATCTTTACCCAATTTCTACTTGCACTACACTCGTGTACCATAAAAGCTTATTAAGCTAGTTTTAAAGTTATCGATGTAAGTAAAGTGTAAGGGCTATTTGTTCTGATAATACTTGGATTATTATTATTCAATTAATTATTTTACATATAATGAAAAACTTCAACGGAATTCGATATATATATATATATATATATATATATATATAAGGAGAGAGAGAGAGAGAGAGAAGAAGAGAGAAAGAGGCGAGAAAAAGAAGTTTAGCAGCAGCGGCAGCCAGGGTATTTCAGCTATATATGTATAGGCGTTTGCGTTTTGAAGGGACTAGGAACGCGGGTGCGCGCGATAGTCGGTCTCGCTTGCCCTTGGAATAATTGAAACGTAACCCTATTGTTAAGGCATAATTGACCGATACAGCGCAGGAACTCGATTCCAGTAACGATGCACGGCTCAGCGGCATCGACGCCGAGAGGCTGTTCTTGGCTCGACGTGCCAATTCGATGCCCGCATCGCGATTTATTTGCAAAAGGGAAAAATAGGGATCGCGAAAAAATTCGACGGCCAAAGACCCCCTATCCTCCCTTCCCTCGCCCCCCAGCCTGGCCTCTCTCTTATTTTCTTCGTCCAGCGCGCGCACCTGCATCCACTTTCATTCCGAATAGAGCCATTTTCAAGCAACTTTCGCGGTCGCGATCCAATAATTTGCAAAAGTATCGAACTTCAGCGAGTTCACGCCTCGAGCTTCTCCGTTATTTTTGGTACTTTATTTATACTCTTTGTCGGTACATCATTGAAACAAGCGAGTCTCTCCGAGGAGTCATTTCGTCGAGTTAATCGAGTGTAGCCGTGTATCCTTCGAAGCACAATCCGTGTATTAAGCTGTTTGGTATCGCTAAAACGAATAAAGCGATAGAGATAAAAAAAAAAAAAAAAAAAAAAAAAAAAAAAAAAAAAAAAAACGACGAAACGATAGTGGGACATTTGAATAGTTTGGAAAAAGTCTTGGAACGGTAAACGACACGAACTTGTCTTTTTTAAAAATAGCTCTCGAAAGCTGACCGGAAAAACACATGGATTTTTGACTTCTGCGTACACGAAGATAGTATTAGTAATAATGTAAAGGGCCAGCAAAGCGACAATCAGGGCGGGATCGAGAAACGTGCGGAGGTGAGCGTGGAGGGAAGAGCGAGAGAAGACGCGACGGAGGTGAGGGAACCGCATTGAGGATAGAGCTAGGAGATTAATTATTAACGCCAGTAATTGAACTTGGTTCGATCTAAGATAGCCGTTGTTGATTGCGGGGAATAGAGAGCTTGTTCCGCGCTCAAATACTCTCTTTCAAGAGAGTGTAGGAGAGAGAGAGAGAGAGAGAGAGAGAGAGAGAGAGACGCAATTTTCTTCCTCTCGAGAGCAATCGAAAATGCGGAACAATTACATTAATTAATTTGCATCGATTACATTCCTATTACATTTATTGATATAATTAACGCAAAATTTACGAAATTATAGGCTATACGCTAAAGACTTTGCGCTTAATAATACCCATTTAAGCGATTTATATAAAATAGTTGACGGTGTATATAAAATATAGTATATATAAATCGCAGTTAAGATGCACTTGAGAAAAAAATGAATGAAGCGCGCGCGGAAAAAAAGAGTAGCGAGATGAGAATGCGATGGCTCGCGTAGTTCGTACAAGTCGGTATCGCGCGCGACCTTATAACCGCTCGCGCTGCTCGAACGAACAAGCAAACTCAAACAACTTTGAGTGCTACGCTCGAGCAAACAAAACAGCGCACTAATTGCTTACGTCAGTCAGCAAGTCAATGGACTTCTCTTACTCGTAGTCCAAGTGCTCCGAGCTATGCGACGATATAAGACAAAGTCTACATTTCTCTTTCGTCAACACTCTCTTTTCGTATATACGAGAATTTAAAAGGTGCGACATCTCAAGTCGCACTCCTCCTCCTCCTCCTCCTTTCCTCCCAATTTTCTCTTCCTTCTTCAAATCTCAATCGATAAATTTTATAGAAAAAAATACAACGAGTCGCGAATTTTAGTAAAATTTGATCGGACGAGTATAAGCGTGTACACCGAGAGCGTGTAAATGGTTATCGCCGCTCGCATAACGCGCGAGAGACAGAAAGTCTAATTGTCACGGTTGCTTATTTCTTGATACCTTATTTAGGATCATTGTTAAGGTCCACGACCTTAATAAGAAAAAAAACATTCGTCCTCCTTTTCGAAAATCCCTCGGAGCCCATGGACACTTTCAACTGCCGCGTTATACATCCGTATACATATTAACATATATATATATACATACAAAGGATGCGTCTATGTGCGAATGTTTGCATATTCTCAAAGATTTTTTCTCCGGCTAATAACGGATACCGAGTTGCGGCATTTGTTTTATTCAGATATCTTTATCTACCACGAATCGTATTAACGAGATTTAAAAAATTAACGTCATAAGCATCTTTGAAAAATATTGCCGGATTAAAATGTAAGACTATAAAATTATTAAAATTACTGGCTACATGTTACTTATAAAAAAGCATTCCCATCGTAATTGACTTTTTAATGTTGCCACTGATTGATCATTGATTTTAGAAATACCAATTTTATTAAGAAGTTGAAATAAAAACTTGGATATTTTAATAAAGGTCTTGTTAATTAATTTGCATTACAATACGCCGGATTGTTTTAAAAACAGGGATAAAAATTAACATTTATACTAACGTGTCTGAATTTGTCTGAATTATTTAATCGAACCAGTTCAAGAACACGAAAATGTACTACAATTTTAACAAGCTTTCTATCCGAAATGCCATATCCACCTACGATGGTCGTTGAGTCGATATTAAGGTTGGGAGAGAAGATGCTCATGTAGCCTATAGAAAGTGGCGAGATTGTGCGAGCAAGGTATGATTTTCTGCGTTTTTCCTCGACAAAAAACTTCGGGAACTAAAAGACTAAACGCCAGGCTTTGGAGTCTTAAACGGGCTGTCCCGACGTCTTGCCCGACAACTTCCCAAGATAAGCCTTGCCGATAGAGGCGTAAGCCCCTCGTCTCTCTCTTTCTCTCTCTCTCTCTCTCTCTCTCTCTCTCTCTCTTCTTTTCTCTTACTTTTAGGTCTTTCTCGTTTCACCTTCTCTCTCTTTCTCTCTCTCTCTCTCTCTCTCTCTCTCTCGCTTTCTCTTTCATCTTTTTTTAGCTCGTCTACCTCTAGCTCCCCTCTTTCTCGAGACTCGACTATCTTATCTACTACAAACAAGAATTATGTTTGCCTCGTAATCTTTGCGTGTGCTCGGGCGCGAAAGAAAGACACACGATTTATTTTCCGAACTGGTTGGATCACGCGTAATGCCACACGTGGCCAGATCTCAGAGATGCCGCATCGGTCGTCAAAAAACCATCTTTATTGTATATTATACGGTGAATTTTACGACGAGGAAGCGAACGATTATAGAAATATACGGTACAAAAAAGTGCGATATTTTCTGCATACGCGTGCGAGGGCCTATCGAGCTAGCTCGAGAAATCAGGCCTTTATGCGGTGTACTTTATTCGATAAAATAAACATAAAATTCACACGACAAAGCGAAAGCTCTAGTTTGATGCTTCGTGCTTAAATTTATGTCTTGAGAAAAATGCGCGACTTTAAAACTAAATCTTTCGTAAGCGTTCCGCGTCTTCTTATGAAAGTTGCTTTTAATCACACGAATTAGGCGAGTTATACGAGCTGCCACTAAAGATTGGCCTCTATTACCGCGGCTAAGCACCATCGTAGCGCCATTTTCGCACCATTTCCACTTCTCGGAGCTTCCTGTACAAATATTCTACATAACTGTATTGCGTTAAGTCTTGTAAAACTCCGATCGTTGAAAAGAGTAAACTAATATTAACGCATAACGGTGTTTAAATATTTCCTATCTTTAAACGTCCAATCGTATAACTTTCATTGAGAATTTCATTACAGTTACAGCGACGTTGATAAAAATATTTGGACAAAAATTTATTTTAATTCAAACATAAAAATTATAATGAAAGAAAGAATTTAAAGGCTAGATATTTGATGAAACAATGCAGTCGTGTGGTTGTGTATAAAAAGTGATGGAAAATGAAAAAGAAAAAATAATGGTCAATCGTACGGTAAAGAGAAGCGAGTTGGCGAGCGAGAGCCGCAATTAATAAACGCGATGGACTGGGTTTCTCGCATGAAAAAATTCTTAATTCGATCATTACGACCGACTGGGGAGCTTCGAAAGAGTCGCTCCGGTGAAAAGCGCGCGAGATATTTCGTTGCTCGTCGCTTTCCGTCTGCTTAATACCGCGACGTCGAAAGCGCGGCGCCGCGCGAGTGGCCTCACAATGGCTGCGCGCATTCGCTTCTCCTACGCGCGGGGACAAAGAGCCACCGTCGCCCCGGCCCTCTCGTTCGTTTACCACGCTAATATGGTTTTCGCAGTCGCGAGGCGAGACAGCCGCGGATGATCGGGCGAAAAATAAACTCGCTGGAAAAAGTCCTCTACCCCCCTCGTCGCTCCGAGCTCGCGGAGTCTCGGTTATAGTCCGATGGATTTGAAAAACGCGCTCGGGGCGTGCATTTGGAAAAACGGGGCGCCGCTGCGGTGCCGCGGCGTGCATTCGACGCGGAACAAGCGCGGAAGCGAGAAAGACAAAGCCCGATAAAACAGCGCGCTCCCGGTGCACGCGAACAGGTGAGAGACAAAAGGGCCGAGTCCGTAACGATGACGGTCCACCGCGGAATCGGCGGCTCTCTGCGAATTCCATGGACTCGGGGCCGGTCTCCCCCGCTTTTTTCGCCCGCGCTAGTTCGGCCTCGTTTCCAAAACTCATAGCTATTATTCTCGATAAAAATAAGTCTATCCCTTGTTAAAGCGTTTGCGGAATTGGAAAAAAAAGAAAAAGAAAGAAAAAAAACAAAAAAACTAAAAAAAAAAAAAACGATGTACACAGAGCCGTTCGTCGTACACACAATGCGCTGGCAGACTACGTGTGAAATATTGATTCACTCTACTCTGCAAGAAATTCTCTTTCTCCCTTCCCCTTCTCTCTCTCTCTCTCTCTCTCTCTCTCTCTCTCTCTCTCTCTCTCTCTCTCTCTCTCTCGCTCTTTTAAACTGTTGTTGGGCGTGAGAAGAGATCGAGTCGATAATGATACTCATTTTTGTCAATTGGTCAATCAACTCAATCGCATGGAAGATACTTTTGAATGTGTGTGTGTGTGTGTGTGTGTGTGTGTGTGTGTGTGTGTGTGTGCATGTGTGGGTTGAATATGTTTATAACATTCATCTTTATTTACAACACAAAAGGATTTTTATTCGGCTTTGAATAAATTTAAAATAAAGATAAATCAATTTCATTAAAATAACTATCATTCGAAATAAATATTTACCGCTTGGCTTCATTAATATTTAATTTCATAAATAATTATTTTATTTTAAAATGTTTTACCAGGTATTAACTAAAGTTAATCTTTTCTGCTCTGTTGTCATTGATCGCGCGAAAAATTTAAGCATTTTCATCTTTTATTTTGTGAATGCGAAAAGTATTACATAAAATATACGAGTACACCAATGGTTACGACTATCAAAAGCGTTGGATATAGAACGAGTTTACGCACGTAGCGTGGAACAAAACAAAGAATATGACAGAAGAAGAAAAGAGCTAGGACTAAGGGAGAGTGGAAAGAAGGTCCGGACTCTCGACACGATCGCGAGATTACAACTACACCCACACGCCACGATATAATAGATAGTAATTACAGGGTTGCATCAGGGCCAAAGGAGTTAGGCTCGACAGATCGATCATTAGCGGTTCGGAACGAAGAGGAACAAGAGTGAAAGAGTTAAAGATAGAGAGAGAGAGAGAGAGAGAGAGAGAGAGAGAGAGAAAGAGGGAGAGAGAGGGGAGAAGAGGCTCTCTCGAGAAGCGTGCCATGATAATACTACGGGAACGAGATCGGGTATAATGATGGCGCTCACTCCGAGAAATCGTTCTCACATTATTTTCTCGCTACGGCCGTCTCTCTCTTGCTTCTTTCTCCTTTATATATATATATATATATATATATATATATATATATATATATATATATATCTCCCTCGTTCTTGCGCTATTACGTGTGTTCCGAACGAGTGTCCGCGCTAGCACGGCCAATGACTTAGAGCATCTTCAACAATACTATAGCAAAATTTGCCGGACAATCGTCTTTTCTTTTCATCGTTTTCTACTTTTGCTATTGTGATTCTCTAGCTCTCTAGCCTCTTAATTATCCTATTTAAAATTAGTAATAAGTATTCTATTATTATTTGTTTTATAACCTAAAAATAATTTGTATGGCTTTAAATATTTCCAAGTTTTAATAATAGCAAATTAATGTAATTAATTATTATAATCCTGGTCGTCGTAGTCGATATTACGATTTGCTCAATTCTATTGGTGCAACGTAACATATCGTTCAATAAGTCCCGAGGTCGTTCAATTTTGCCATTGTTTTCATGGACTTGTGGCATGGTGCATTGGTGCAATCGCGGCACCCACTTGGAAAAAACCTTTTTCATGCTCAATTTTTGATGAAGGATTGTAAATACGCTTCCAGATGATATCTGTGTCATTTCTGCAATCTCACGGACCTTCACTTTGCGATTTTTCATTACAATTTTTAACACTTTACTCACATTTTCCTGCGTAACGGCTTCCAATGGCCTACCCGAACGTTCCGCATCGTTTGTGTCCGTACGACCACGTTTAAACTCAGCATACCAACGACAAATCGTTGGTTTGGATGGAGAGGAGTCCGGGTAATGTTTTTCAAGCCATTGCTGGGCTTCTACGGTGTTTTTACCCATTAAAAAACAATGTTTTATCAACACGCGAAACTCGCTTTTTTCCATTTTTCAAACAAATTACAAAGTGACTTTACTCTAACCTCGATAACTCTGCTGTCTGTGATCCGATCGACGTGAAATTTTTACACGTTTCATGTAAAGGTTCGCACTCTATGGAAACGTGGCCAGTTTGGTACTACTAGCACCATCTCTGGGTTAGTCTCGGGACTTATTGAACGATGTGTTATTATTTTGTTTTTTTTTGTTTTTTTTTTTTTTCGGAAAAAAATTTATGACACTGCATCACGATTCTAATAAATATAACACTATAAGTTAATCTTGAAACTCGTTTGATTATCTAATTAAACGCGGAAGAAATATATCGGCAATCTAAGCTGGTAGATTTTTCGAGGACAGAGAACTAACTAACCGAGAACAAGATGAGTGCAAAGGCGATAGCACATCGAGAGAGAGGAAAAGAGAGAGAGAGAGAGAGAGAGAGAGAGAGTTGGACCTGAAAATAGAGGTATACGAATGGCGATTTAATTAACGTGTCTTCGAAACGAGCAACGACACTGATGCGTCGAGACTTTGCGTGATATACTTTGCAGTATATCCGCATGGTGGCAAATTACAATTTATAGCACGTGCGTTGCCTTCTCTCTCTCTCTCTCTCTCTCTTTCTCTCGCTTGCACGCGCGCCCATATTCTTTTCCTCCAACAGCAGCAGCAGCAGCCAGGAGGGATCCACGATGCAAAACGCTAATCGACAAACGGAACGAATGTAGTCGCGTTGCTATAAATAACGTTTTTGGCGCGCTAATCTCCTTCGGAGCGCGATTGTAAATCTCGAGACTGCGAAGAGAGCACCTCCTTCCTCTCGGCCTACAACACGGACGTGCGTATTAGTGTCTCGCAATGGGACGAGTAAGACTTAATAATAATCCGATCGCTCTCGTGTCCTACAGAAATCGAGGACTCGATACTTAGACCTCTGCCTTGCATTTTCGACTTTGCTTCTTTTTCTACTCGCTCAAAAAATTACCAAAACTGATTTATCTTGAATATTGCAATTTTGTAAAGATAAAATTGACAAGTTAAACATAATTAATGAATATTTGTTTTAAAATAAAATAAACTTAATGGATGATCGGATGCCCGAGACCGTAAAATCAAATCTGTGGAATTTTTGAACTTTCGAAAAAGATATAAATATTATTTTTATTATCGATCATTGTCGTTATTGTCCGCAGGCTGAAAATATAACTTACAACACGGTTATCCATCGATTTAAGAAAAGCTATTTTCCTTCCGCGAGTCCAAATCGGCGTTTCGTTATTCTCGCACGGCTGTCTTTATGCTCGATTCGATAGCCTCTGGAGAACTTTTGATGGCTGCTTTTTCTCCGTTCCGTTTGCTCTTCGTTGTCCTGTTCCTTCTGCGCTCTGGCGGTCCTTTTGCTTCGAATGAGATTGTTTACAAACTGGTTTCTCGCTCGATGTTGAAGAAAAATGACAATCTCCGCTGCTAGCTTATCTCCGTCCGTCATCGTTGCGAGTTAAACGGGCGCGCGAACGCGCAACGTATAGAAGATCAAGCGAAAGTCCAGAAGAGTTGAGAAGAAAGGCGCGCGCGAGGTTTGACGCAATATTTTAGATGCGATATGTTATGTACATATTTTTTCACAAAGGGCGTAACTTTCGTTGAGTGTGCTCGGTTTGCTTCCTACAGCTGTATGTATTTTGTAAATGTACGTAAAATTTACGTCGGTCGCGGGGGCTCGATTCTCCTCTTTGGCATTTTTACCCTGCTGCATTCGAATGGGAATCGTTCAAATGTATTCGCTCTCGCAAAAATTCGATGCGTTTCGTTTTGTTTCTCATTTTATCGAAAATAAATTTATTGCGCAAATTTTTCAGATCCGCATTATTTCTGTGCTGCTTCCGTGGAATAACATTGCGCGCTAATTTCATGAATAATTAATTTTAAATATTTCTCATTATTTAGCGAAATTATTTTATCATTGTTATATTTACATGCGTTAATTTTACTTGTATTGAATTCATTAAAATTAATTTGGCTTCGATAAAATTATATTCAGCGAACTCGGTAACGCTCGCTGAATTACCATGAAACTCTTTTCCAATTTTATGTTTACATTACGTATCGATTTTAATAAGAAAAATTGCACTGCCCGCGTATTTCATTATCAAATTTATAATTAATTATCGAATTATTTTTAAAAATTCGCATACAATCATTTCAAAATTATTGAATAAATATGCCGCATAGCCAGGTGATCGAATGTTTATTTAAATTAATTTTGCCTTTATTCGCAGTTGCTACATAAAAAAAAAAGCGAAATATTTGCAAATTGAGCGAAAAATGCGCTAGCGGAACTTTTCACACGCACACACACATGCACGCACGCACACACACACACACACACACACACAATTTAACGAATAGTCCATTATCGCTACGATTCGTACTTATATTTATATGCATAGGTATATGCTGTACTTGTAGGCTTTGCAAGAAATAACGATTGTAACATAGACGAAAGCGCGCAGCAACGTTCATATGAGCGATTTACGAGACGCAGACTCGGTGGACGATTTTTGGGCAATTCTAAGCGCGCCAACAATTTACAACGTTATAGGCTGCTTTACAAACAGCGGCTACTTACCCACTATAACGTATTCAGAAGCTTTACGCAGAAGGGAGACAGAAAAAGCGGGCGCGCGCGGAGAATAGCCATTCGACATGGCCTCGCCGCATTAGGGATATATGCCCGGGCTTTTAATGTCTCGCTCGCCGTCGACACCGTTGCTACACCGAACAAACGCTTCGCGAGGAGTTCGAGTGAGGACAGGAGGCGAGGGAGGGACATGGAAAAGGAGACAAAGAGACAGGAGAGAGAAAGAGAGAAAGAGAGAAAAAGAGAAAGAGAGAAAGAGAGAAAGAAAGAAAGAGAAAGAGAGAGAGACCGCGACGGCAAATCACTTTTCAACTTCTCCGAAAAATTCTTGCCGAGTTTTATGAGCTGTCGACATTTGTTTGTACGAATTTTATTTTTGTTTTTTTTCATTTTTTTTTTTTTTTTGTTCTTTTCATTTTTTTCTCTCCTCTTTTTCTTATTTCTACGAGTCTAGGGAAAGCTAGAGCCGTGCGGAGAAAAAAAGGTTATTTTTCTTCGTTTACTGTATAACCGCTTACTTTCCTATTTTTTCTTTTCTTTTCTTTTCTAATTTCACCATCTTACGGTTAATTATATTTAATTACAGTTGAAAATTATAAAAATTCATGCATAATTGCATTAAAACAAAGTTTATGAAAACACTCGTATCTACAATTTGTTTGGTACGGTAATAATTGTAAAAATGACGAACCATATCGCTTTAATTAATGGAATCCATGCATTATTTAGTTTTAAATGAAATTGATTTCAGCGCGTACACACAAATATTTGTATATACATATATATATATATATAGGCATGTACATGTATACAATACAGTGCATACATATGCTTTTTAATTAACGCATATCGATGTAGAACTCTCGCGAGTTTAACGATCGCGCACGCCTCATTTAAAATAAAATACAAGAGGTTTTCATAGCAGGCGAATGGGAAAGTCTCCCGCGGCTAGGGAGAACACAGAAGAGAGAGAAAGAAAGAGGGAGAGAGAGAGAGAGAGAGAAAGAGAGAGCGAAATAGAAGTAAAGGTCTAATCGCATTCTCTCTTACCTTTCCGCTTCTCTCTTTTTCGTGTCACCCAATCAGCCTCGCGGCCCATCCGTGGCGAATTAATATAATTTATGAAAATGAGTCTGAGCCGCCGATTTTACTGTCGGGCTAGCCGGTAACGTTCAGCTGGGCCACTGCCTCCTAACGACTTGCATAACGAAACTCTTTTCGGCCGATTCGGTCGTTTTATCCCTCCCCATTCTCGATTCATTAAGCACGAATACTTTTTAAATTGCATCTTTTCAGCCAAGCTACTACGACGCCCGTGAATGCTAATGAAGCGCGGAGAGATCCCAAATATTATCTTTTTTAATATCGAATTCACTGATTTTACAATCGTAACTTGATCATTTTTATGTATTTAATATTTTACGAAGAATTCAGGAGTGCGTAATTTTATCGGAAAGTCAAATTTAGAGTCGAGCATCGACTCATGCATTATTAAACTGATATTATTTTTAATTAAAAATTTAAGTGAAAAATTATCATCTCGATTCGAACGCCGATTTATTCCACTCGTTCACTAAGTACTAAGGCTAGTTTGTCTCTTGTCAACATTCGCGAGAGAATTTTAATTACATAATAATAATAGAAAATAAGTCGACGAGCTTTTTTCTATTTGGAAAAGGATTTATATTTATATGCACGATCAGTTGTAACAAGTTTTATTATTTCACAGCATTAAAAATTTATATTTTATCGTCTCCGGATGCTAGCGGATCAATTATATTATATTCCATAAAATTTTAAAAAGTTTGATAACTCGCGCCTGAGTCAGTTCTTATTCTCGTATTTTATTTATTTTTTATTTTATTATTATTATTATTATTATTATTATTTTTTTTTTTTTTTTTTTTTAAGCTGCTGCGGCATTTTATGTATTTGCATAATCGCGAAAGATAATTTTTTCGACACATTAAACATTAATCACTCGCGACATGGTCAAAGAAATAATTTGTAATCAAAGTTCTTGAAAATTAAGACGAAGAAGATAGCGCGCGCATCGGGCACATTTTTTTTAAGGCACGGGATCAAGTAGCGCTAACGAAAAGTAATTTATTGCAGCGCACATGTAAATTTAAAGAGTCGAGACTAGATGTATAGGTATAATTTTGCGTGGCTCGCGAAGCAAATAAAGAAGCCAAACTTATACGACCAATAAATTATCAATAATTCTCTAATCTCCATTTAAATTAGTCACGAAGTACCTGTATCGCAGGTGGCGACAAGACTTCACCGAACGAGTGCAACACCGCCGTCTATCGACCGTTTGCTCATGGCAACACGATCTCTCTCTTTCTCTCTCTCTCTCTCTTTCTTACACGTATTGATATATAAATATATTTGCGCGCGCGCGCGCGTGCAAATAACATTCACGGTAAAATCAAGTCTCGACATACACTCCATTAACAATAATTGATTTGATATAGGCCGAGTTCGGTTTTCCCTTCCTTTTTGAAGGCGCGAGCGCACGCACAAGCCAGGAAAGAAATCATGTTTTTTGCCCTCGGAACAATCGATTCGATATAATAGAAAAAGCTGTACAGCTATTCAGCACGAAGAAATTTGATGAAACGGGAGAGTATTGTAAGTAATGCGCGGGGCATATTTACGAGTTATGCTAAGCTTTAACCTTAGCCTTTATATTAGCCGCGCGGCTGTGACGAAAAAAACGTGGCGTTGCGGTCGAACTAATTATTTTTTACGAGTACAAAAGTAGACGCGAAGATACCGGGGATATGCCGCGAATCGAAAAAAATATATTATTTGTGGTGTGAAAATAATGATGCTCTCGTCGCGGGGTCATATCGAGTCCTCAGCCGTCGCGCGCGCGCGCCCGTTCGTGTTCGTTGCTGAGCGGTATCGAGAAAAACAGAATTTTTCGAGTATATAAGGGCGTCACGAGAAAGAGAGATAGAGAGAGAGAGAGAGAGAGAGAGAGAGAGATGAGATAAGAAGGAAAAAAAGTTCTTAGCCGAGACTCGCAGCCCAAGCAGGGAAACCTGTCCCTAATTGATTGAAAATTCCATCGTTGTTTTCTCTCTCTCTCTCTCACTCTCTCTCTTTCTCTCTTTCTCTGTCGTTTGACACGTCTGCGTGCGAGTACATCTACGTATATATAGATATATTTATGTGTATGTCTGTGTGCACGTGCACGCGCGAGCGAGCGCTCAGGCTTGCTTGAGGGAATTTTTCAGAGGCTGTAAAACAGGTCGTAACTGGATAGGTACTTTGCGAATATTTGTAATCCGCGCGCGGCCCGTGATACCTCGGGATTGTAGCGCATAGCGAGTGAGCGCACCCGTCACTTTTTAAGGATCTCTTCCCAAAAAAAAAAAACAAAAATAAGTTAATTAGGACGTTGGACCATGCACGCTTTTTCTGCCCAAAAATTCCGTTTTCGTAATTATCTCGGAAATCCACAAACTGCTTTATTTAATGGAATTCATATAAGAAAGATTATTTTGTGTCGTTATTTTGGTTAACAAAACTTATATACTCGATAGTATCCACCCTCGCGGGTTTTTTTTGCATTTTTAACGGCTGAAAACAAGAATTATCAAAAATGATGATAAAAACGATCGATCAAACATAAAATTTTACTCGTTTACAATAACATTTTCCAATTTGAATAAAGTATTAATATATTCATACTGAGAATCTCTTATATATGTATACTTATTTATTTATAAATTTTTTTTTTTTTTTATTTAATATAATACGATGTGTCGTATGTGAATAAGTAAGTACTAGCGATATCATATTGCCATTTATCATTTATTTTATATTTTTACAAAAGTATTTGATTAAAATGATTTTAACGCCATTAGATATTGCGTAAATACCGAGATATTTTTTAAATTCGCATTATTAAAACAAAGGAAAGTCAATTTACCATCGGCAAAAGGTACAAAAGTTAGAAGGAATTTTTCTAGGAGTCGAAATAGATCTGCGGATTTGCAGTTGGTTACTCCTGAAATTTGATTACGCGCTACTTCATTCCCTCTTCAATCAGCGGGCATTCTCATCCGAATGAGCTCCGTAACTTTCGCCAGCCGGCCGGCGCTTATAGCCGCACCGCGAAAGCGCGGGGATACAAATTCGGGGGCCGCCGATCGACGCTTTTCCGAATCGACGTGCCCAAACTCTCTTTCGCTCGAGCACCTCATCAAACACGCGTGCGCTACCTCACCCGTATTAGTGCGCGCCGCACAACGAGGACTTTGCAGCGGGTAGGAGGAGGAGGAGGAAGAGGGGGAGGAAGAGGAGGAGGACGAGGAGGTGGAGACTGCTGCGGCGACAGGGACCTGATCGATCTCGAAATTGGCGAGCGAGCCTCCGACGCACCGCGCGCGCGACTTTGCGCACTCGACTCGCTCGCAATTAACGACGCTGCACCAGAGTCGCGGAGAATAACGACCAAAACCGCCGCTCGAGCCGCTTCCCGCTATGGGTGCGCGTACACCTACTCGGGCAAGACTTGGCTGGTGTGAAATCCGAGACAAGCAAAGAAAAGATTTTTACGCCGAGCCGAGGGAAAAAGAGCGGCGCAGGGGGAAGAGAAGAAACGAGAGAGACCAGTTCATTAGCGACAATCGCGGCCTGTCTCCGGAGACATCTGTTTTATTTCTCCGTTTTTTCATTTTTTATTTTTCGATCGTCCCTTCTTCCTCTGTTGTCCCTGTCTTTCCATCGCTCACTTCTGTGCCTCCTTCTCTTTTTCGCTCTCTCTCTCTCTCTCTTCCTCCTCTTCCTTCTCTTCTCGCGCCCACTCGCTCTCTTTCTTTCCCTTCGATCAAACTCATCCGTTTTTTTTTTTGACATATGTACACGCGGCTGCTCGTTAAACACGTTCAATCAAGCTCTGCGCGAATCGTAATCCTGATCGAAAGTCCTCCGAAAGCCCATTCGCGTTCAAACGCGCTCGAGCCAACCGAACACGAGATAGAGATAACGAGACGCGCGTTTCTGGACATAAATTAATTCGGGTTGAACGAGGATGACTGGACGAACGCGGCTTTAATTTTTCGGAAGGAAAATCCGTTATGCCGCATTTTATACAGATTCTCGGAAAACCGACGATTCGCGCGAGAGTTTGGAGGGGGGAGGGAGCAATTCGCCGCGTCGAAAAGGAAAAAGGCGGAAAAAGGAATAACAGGGAAAAAAGCGAGTGGTCGGAAGCGCGAAAGAGGAAAAATCGAAAAAGCGAGCCGGAGCGAGGAGCGGAGAGGACGCACAAGGTTGCGCTCCGCGCACGGGGCGTACTCGGAAAAAAAACGAATTTTAAAAAGAGCCTCCCCTTCGTCCCGCCGTGTACGCGAACACAGAGACCATCGGCGATTTGTCGCGAAACCACCAATTTTCCCGAGCGAAAGCCTGGCCGCGCAGCTTTCGGCTCGAGCCCGTGCGCCCGACGACAACAGGTTGAATTAATTGACAAAGATAGCATTTTCCGCGTCGATGTACCTAAACGCAAATATTCGATTGCAGCCTGCGCGAGTGGAGGAGTCGGAGCCGTCCCGCGCCCGCGTACGGCACCGTCCGACGATGGCCCACGCGATTCGGTTGATCGAACACATTTTAATCAATTCCATTAGTGGCCCTTGCTCCGTTCCTCTCTTTCCGTCTCTCTCTCTCTCTCTCTCTCTCCTAGATTCGTCGCTCGATGCTCGAAAGCCGACGCGACCGCGTCATTCCTCCCGATGGACTATCAACGAGGCGCAGTTCGCGCGACATCATTTTTATCCTCCACGGACAATTGCTTCGTTTCACTTTCTAAATTTGATTTAAGATATATACACGTACCTAACTGCTGTGCGCTAAAACAATTTCCGTTCTTAGTCGTAAAATAACTGGGTAAATATTTTTAAGCAATTAAACGAATAAATCAACGAAATGAAAACAAGTTTATCAAAATCATAGGATTATTTTTTAATATCGGAGAAATGAAAATCGTAAAGAAATTTGTTACCCGTTATCTATTATTAAAGTTGAGCGATTAAAGTGCGATGATTAAATTCATGGAAATCAAAAACTACATTTCGTCAACAGTTTATCCTTTGTTACCTGAAAAAATTTGATTTTCAAAACATAATTTTTTAATCAATATATTCTTTCGATTATTAGCTCGAAATTTCGCCGGCACTGCAGCCATCGCTAAACAAAGTAAACGCAAGTTGGTAAAATCAAAATTGAAAGTTGCTTTAACACACACAAAAAAAAAAAAAAAAAAAAGAAGAAAACTAATGCAGTGCTCGTTTTCCAGAATAAAACTCGTTCATTATAATTAAAATTTTGATGACATCGTTGCGGAAAAAAAAGGAAAGCTCGTTCCGTTTGCGTTCGCGAGAACGTCTCGGTGTGTTCTGGAGCGTGAGTCGGTTCGACGCTTGGACTGGCGTCGCAATTTGAGAGACTTGGCGAGAAGAAGAAAGGAAATCGCGTCGAGGAGTCACGCAAGCTCGCCGAGGAAATATCGGGTTTATCGAGGCGCGCCAGGCCGTGGACGAAGGAACGAAGGGACGAAGGCTGGGAAGTTCGCGCCGCGGCAGCCAGCGCGTCGCGGTCCGTGGCGTTCGCCAGCGACGTCGTAGTGTCGGCTTACGCGCGGCAATAATCGGCGAACTAATCGTTCGGAGAGCGCCGACGGCCCGACGCGGCTCGTCCCGGCAGCTTTTCCGGAATCCACCGACCGATTGAGGCCGGCTCGCGAGAGGGAAAGAGAGCGGGCCGTGAGAACTACGACCCGCGTCTCTTAAAAGGGACGCTCGAGCTCCTCTATATAAATAATCCTCCGCTTACTTACACATATTTTATACATAAATATATATATATATATATACTTTTATTAAAAGAATATTTCACTGACTCCACTGACCAATCAAATGTTTTGTTACTTTTTATCTTTACCTTATTTTTTTTTATCTGTATCGAAAATTTGATGTAAAATAATGGACCGCCCGTTATTTGGACTTTTATAATTCCGGTGGATAGTGCGTTTCGATTTACGCTTAAATTTTTTATCGATAAAAAATGAATCATTTCGTTATTGGCCGTGTTTTATATTAGAGCTTTATTTTTTATTAAATTTATTTAGAGCTTGATAAAATACATTTTATTTTACAACGATATTTATGTCGATGTTACTTTAAGCCGATTTGTTTTAGTTGAATTTTTTATAATTTTATCCTACATTTTTGCATCGAAAATTTGGAACGATAAAATTTTTATTCATTTATTTTTACCCATTTAAAAATAATAGACAAATAAATGACGTTGATAGATAGTTATTAAGATGCTCTGTTGAAAGGACTGCATTAAGCCGATGCTACTCGTCTGCATTAAATTGATGTCTTTATATTCTAGCTAAGCCTTTAAGAGCTCGAATGTAACTGTCCTTTCTTAAATCGTACAAAACACATTATACATGTCGATTTATATCGATAAAGTACCATCGCAGGATAAAAAATCATAATTATAAATTTTAGTAGTTTTAAAAATGAATTTACCAATAATCTCATATTAAATAAGAATAAATATACAAGAAAAATACCAGTTATTCAAAAAGAAAAGTGAAAAATCTTAAATTTAATTAAAATTTTTTTCTAAAACTAAACGTAAATAAAACGTAAATTTAATGTAAAATTAAGTAAAAATCAAAAATTAAATTTTATAATGATTCTTAATAATTGTTCGAATAATTCGTTTGCATAAAATTATTTAAAATAAATAGAAAATGTTAATTTTTCGGAAAAACCATGATAAGCCTATACGATTAACATTGTTTGGTAACGTAGTAACTAATGCGATGTACTAACTATTTTCTTTTTCTTCTTTCAAGCTCTCGTTATTCTTCGGGATAAAGTCGAAAAAGGGTAATTCTCGGAAATCCTACGAAGCAATAGACAGCAATAATAAAAAGCGAAGATTGCTGTAGACGTGCTAGAAAGTGGCGATTGCCGCGAGATGTTAGGGCGCAGTAATACCGCACTCTCGACCGAAGCTTTGCAGTCGCCTAAGAGCCGTATAAGAGCCCAAAGTTTTTCCTCCCTGTTCAAGCAGGATGAAAAAGACGGAGCAAGAGCGAGAAAGAGAGAAAGAGAGAGGACGAAGCTTTTTTAGATCGAGCCGCTTGAGAATCGAATCGGACGCTTGGTGCGCGCAATAGCTCGTCCGTCGGCTCGTATACTTTGCCCGGGGAATTAACATATAAATTAGGCCAAGCTCAGGGTTACGGAATGGAGAAAGAGAGAGAGAGAGAGAGAGAGAGAGACAGAGAGAGAGAGAGAGGAACATTGAGCGTAAAGTAACTCGATTCTACCACTTGAAATATTTTCAATTATACGAAACGACCCCTCGATCGATCCGTTCTCTCTCTCTCTCTCTCTCTCTCTCTCGCATGCGCACCTTGCAAGAGGCCGTAAAATTGGTAACTTATATTGGATGCCTGAGACTATTTTGTGAACATATTTTCCATTGAAGGGAAGAAAATCTAAAGTAAATCGCTCGATGCCGCTGGCCATCAAAATGCTGCTGAAAATTATTTTTATTTACCGCGAAAGTAAATACGTTGCTTTCATGTTCTCACATACCTATACATACACTTGTACCCACCGACGCTTCATAATAAAGTCATAATTTCGATTTTACAAAAGTATGATTTATTACGCGGAGAAAGCAATTCCAGGAAGGCATTTATCGCGGTTTTTCGTTCGTTTCATACCGTTCATATATCTTAGGCTTTATGATTTTACCCTTTACGGTTTCTTAGCAACAACAACAAGCGCATTCAAGGCGGGAGAGAGAAAGAGAGAGAAAGAGAGAGAGAGAGAGAGAGAGAGAGAGAGAGCGAGAGAGAAAGAGAGAGAAAGAGGGAGAGAGACTGAGATACGCGCAGTAATATCAATGAAATAGTAATTTTTTTTTATATTTTATTTAATCTTTTTTGGCGACGGAAATATATAACAGACAATGGTAGAATTAATAGTATAGACGTGGAGCGCGCGTGCGCTCGCGGACGAATCCTGCGGGATGGTAAGCTCGAGAGCTTGGATTTATGAACGCGGTCGTTAAATCGAGCTCGCAATAAAATCGAAACTGGCCTGGGCTCTCGGACTCGAACTATGTTCGATTTTGGCATCACAAAGGACTCGGCATTTTGCAGACGAAAAGCTAAAATGAAATACCTATGCAGAATATGACGTAATAAATAACGATTGATAAAAAAAAAGTTTCTCTCTCTCTCTCTCTCTCTCTCTCTCTCCTATGCCCTGCTCCCGCACATTTTATTTGAGCAACTCTGATATACGTCGGAAAAAAATTCTCTGATTTTGATTGTTCATGGGGAGCGAAAAATAAATCCGTGAGAATCGCACTTTTTGGAACAGTCGAAAAAGCGTTGTAAAAAACAGATACAACCGGGCTACGCGCGAAGGAGACAGACAACGTAAACAAGAGGAGCGGAAGGGAGAAAGAGCATGAGAGAGAGAGAGAGAGAGAGAGAGAGAGAGGTGGAGAGCGAGAGAGTTGTACGCGAACCGTCCATCCTAATCAAGCAATAACTATTTGTCAGTTCTCCGGGCAACCTAAATCCAAGCTAATTCGACATCCATGTCGGACACAGATTCGCTATCGGGTATCTCTTTCTATCTGGACGACAGCATATTCGCATTAGCCTGGACCGCAACCCACGCTCGATCGGCTCTCGACCACCGCACCAGCATGACCGTTTCTCTCCGTCGTCTCTCCTCGCGCCGCGTTCGCTCGTTCATGGGCTATAAGTACGGCAGCGCGCGCGCGCTCACTCGCTCGCTCGCTCGCTCTAGACATATCCTCTGTACCTCCGGCTCGAGCGTCTCCTCCGAGCATCGTCCAGCCGTGTACGCTTCCCCTACCCTGGCTCGCCTCCTCCTCCTCTTCCTCCTCCTCCTCGCATACCGGCTACGCATATTTGCCTTTCCCCGTCTTTCGCCGGTCGAGCGCACTTTTCGCTGCGACGACGTCTTCATTTTCAATGCCGCGGCGCTTTACATATCTCCCTTCTCGAGGACTCCGACTCCGCTCCGATAAATTACAGCAACAAAATATCTGAGAGCGCTTAATCGCTACACGCGTCCGGACGCATTTTTCTCAAGGCACACCGGTTAATTAAAATGGCTGACGCAGTCCTCGAAACTATCGACGCGAATTCTCTTAATCAAAGAGATAGAGGGAGAGAGAGAGAGAGAGAGACAGAGAGAGAAAGAGAGACCGGGCCAGCAAAATCCATCTTCTAAAATGCACGCAGAGGCTCAGCCGAATGGACTCGGCCGAACACTGCACACCGGACCCATAAAACCGAGCGGTATCTCGAAGAACCGCTAATTTCATCGTGTTCGGAATCCATCAGCGGGAAGAGGAATGAGAGAGAGAGAGAGAGAGAGAGAGAGAGAGAGAGAGAGAGAGAGGGGCTTTATATCGGAAACGAGAGCCCCTGTATCTAAAGTGGTTCTCGCTTGGACTGCGTCTGCGGGCGCGTATATCGATGCTAGCTTGAACTGCGACGCAAGGAAAGATCGATGTATGCGGGAAAGGCAGAAAGCCAACCTTGACTATTCGTGTTGAAAATTAAAATGTTCGATGCGTTGCATTTCACCATCGTTCTCACATTGAAATGTCTTACATTGAAAAGCTATTCGATATGTCCGAGCATGGGATGCCCTGTTGCTTAAAAATTATATTATTTATATGAATTTTCTCTCGCGAATTTCATATCGTTTACTCGATAATAAATTAATTTTAACAGGCTTCAAAAAAAAGAAACAAAAAAAAAAAAAAATCTTTAGATTGGTGCACCCGGTAAATAACTTATACTTGCATATATATATATATATATATACTTGAATGTTATCGCTCAATTTATCGGATATCTATATGAGAATTTAATAAATAAATAAAAATTTATAATGTTTATGCAAGAGAATTTCTGTTAATAAGGCTTGAAAACAATTTTTTTATCTATTGATTATCGACGTCGATTTTTTACCGTTGTCTTTGCAAAATCTAATATTCACAATGAAAAATGCAAATAATTTAATGCTATTAATCTTAAAGCTTAAAATCTTTCGAAATTTCTCTCAAGATTTTCATCGATATTGTGTTTGATCGCGAATCGAATTATATTTACCCGATATATTTTATCTTCAGGATTTCCACAAATGCTTTATTGGCAACTCGAAATAATCCTTGGAGAGAAAATTTATTCACAATCGAAGGGTGTTACGACGATAATAAACCCATCGCTTAACACATCGGCCGATATTCCGTCTCGTTCATCCCCTCCTCTTGCGAAACTAATACTAAGACTAAAACGAAAGCAAAGACGCCGAGTTCGAGCTTTGAAGTATCGTCTGGATTCAGTTTTTAAAAGACGTCGGACGTTGATGGCATCGACCGACTAAAAAACGAGCTCGCTCGTCCGCTCTCTTCCTTTTTTTCCGTCTCGAGTGCGTCGACCGTAGGTGCAATCGTGGAATATCTTATTAGCCGGACAATGGGCAATCAGCGACGCCATATACTTCTCCGTTTGGGGTCCGTGCGCAGCGACTATTACCTCCTACCTTTCATGCACGGCTTCGTTTATAACCAAGGTCAATTCCAGCACCGGTTGATTTCCTTGCACTAAAAGAATTAAAGGAAAAAGGCGACGAATATTCGAGGGAAGATAAAAATAGAGAAATCAAAAACAAAAAGAGTTTACAATATCGACAAAAATTTAAGAAATTAATCGGTTCAAATTTTATTTTTAATCAGTTGAAACACATAATGTCAAACATAATGTACGCGAAGACAATAATTGCTTCATAAATTGATATTCCAGAAGTGATGAATATCGAAGGAATTGTACGAGTAATAAAAAACAAATAAGAAAGAAAGTGGCCGTTGTAGTCGATTTTAAAGCGATCAGTGGGAAAAAAAGAATGATATAAAGAGGAAAAGAGAGAGAGAAAGAGAGAGAGAGAGAGAGAGAGAGAGAGAGAAGGGGGAGAATAGAATCGAGCGATTAGTTCGCGTTGCAGTTGAAGAATTTCTTCGGATTCACGTGGCAGCGTGCCCTTGCTGCGAGTTAACTCTCCCCCGCTGCGAGCTCCGATGTGCGCGATGGAACGAGGCTGATCTATAGACTCGCGTCCTCTCTCTCTCTCTCTCTCTCTCTCTCTCTCTCTCTGTTTCGAGTTACGATATGTGTGTGCGTACGCAACAAGACCATAGGAAGCCACTGCTTGCGGGATTTTCTTTTGCGCTCTACTTCTTCGACTCAGACGATACTAGGTGTTTAAGTATTTTCAGCATATCGGACAGTTTTGTGTATTCAGAGGAGTTGTGTCCGCATTATATCGATTATATCGATTCTCGT
Source organism: Chalcis sispes (assembly GCA_949987625.1). Classification (NCBI taxonomy): domain Eukaryota; kingdom Metazoa; phylum Arthropoda; class Insecta; order Hymenoptera; family Chalcididae; genus Chalcis; species Chalcis sispes. The sequence continues at coordinate 468,026 of OX465097.1, forward strand.
AATATAATGCGATGCAAATTACGTTGACTGACGAGAGATAGGTATTTTATAATGACGATGCTTGCAGCATTGTAATGCAATATAATCTGAATAATGTATGAACTAAGGATAGCCACTTATGTTTCGCTGTACTTCATATCAATGAAAATGACTTTGCATTAGTAGAGTACTGCAGCTTTGTTAAATAGAAAGGTAAGTGCGTATGGAAATTAATTTTTTGCTATTCATTGACAATGTGCTTGGCAGCTTGTGAGATGAATTATCTCACGAGTAATAAACATTCCCAATTATTATTACCGTTAATTTCTTATCTCGTTATGTAATATGCGCATGAATTTTTAATAAGAGCTCGGACGAAATAAAAATATACGTTCAACACACACACAAACACACACATATACGTTCAATTTTTAATATATAAATGGTTACATAAATATTAAATGGTTTCAATAAGGCTTTTGTATTTTTGCGCATCATATGCTTCAGGCTAGTTAAATTTACTTTCGATATCAGATTATAAAGCAAAAATAAAACTTTCAATTAAAATTCATTCACGATAAATAAAGAAAAGTTCATTTACTTTTCCCCGAATGCAACGGCGATCAACGCCTCGAACTCGAGCGAAATAATTTTCACCCACGCGATTCACTCTCCTACGTTCAATTCAGAGAAACAATCCCGAGTCTTGCGGAGATACGGGTAATACAATTTCAATGTAGCATCGGCTCTCGATACCCAACGATCGTAAACGAGCGTTTGATAGTAAATTATTATACAAATGAAAGTACAAAGGCTTTCCGCGCGATACGAAACCCCTATTAACAAACTAAACAAGACGAAATAATTTATAACGATCGAATCCAATTAATTAGCCAGAACAATCTCTCGCAGTGTAAATGCAACATCTAATCCTCGCATCTCCTCTAACAGATAGTCGATACGATCGTCCTCTTTAGCAAACTCGATCGTTAGGACGACGCACTGCCTTCTTCCTCGAACGGAAGTTTCAGCCTCGGAGAATAAAAGGAGGATGCCGCAATTTAAAGAACTTTACCGAACTTGTTGGTGATAACACGCACGCATGCACGCGCACGTTTAGCGAAAAGACAATCGACGACGATCGTAAGATTTTCAATTTCCTTATTATGCGATCGCCGGCACGCTGGTTCGTCGGCAGCCCTTTTACCTTCTCTCTTTCTCACTTTTCCGCTCGGCACTTTACCGGCTCTTTCTCCACGTCTCTCACGCTCTCCGCCTTGCTCCGAGGAGTCCCTCTCTCGCGACTCCATTCATTAACGCAACACGATTTATCAATTAGCGTAAAAGGCAGCGATAGATAGTCGTTCTGATATATGCCCCGTGCCTCTCCTGCGCCACTTCTCCCCTTCTCTTCTCTCTCTCTCTCTCGTTTTCTCTCATCTCCCCTTTCTCACCGGTGCTTATCCCGCGTACTCGGGTCCCTGCGTCCGGCCAGGCTCGCGGCACCGACGTCGTCGCTGGATCTGCTCTGGTGCCCCTCGCGTTCAAAGCTAGGCGCGTCTTGGTGCGCGCTGGGCAGGAGGCTCGTCCAGGAGGCGAGGGACCGCGCGAGCGTCTTCTCCAGGCGCTGACATCGCGGTCATGCGGCACGACGCGTACGTTTATCATTATAGCGTCGAGCCAAGTCGACCTGGCCGCTCGGCTTTCATCAATGGAAAAGTGCAATTTCGAATGTCGAATTTTGAGTGCACTTTCGAGTCAACGCGCGAGCCCGCACCCCTTTTACCAACGTATAAACTCACACGCGCGCGCGCGCGCGCATGCTCACACACAAATGTGTAAAGTGCACATAACGCGCATTAATAGGTCCCTCGGTCGTTTGCTAGTTCGGAGTAGTGCCTAGTATCGAATAATGGCCTATCGAAATTCGTCCGGAAAATAACTGATGGCTCGGAGAACTGGAGGAAACTGATTATTACGGATCAAAAGATGGAGCGGGCGTCGCAGAGAATCGAATCAAATATATGTTTAAAATATCATTCATTTGTTTTGTATTAATTTATCGGTCTGGAATGTGTTCTTTTAATTTTATAGAAATGATCAAAATAATTAAAATAAAATTAGAATATAACAATAGGATAAATACATTTGAGCATTTGCTAATATGCTTTGATAAATAAACTTCTATAAAACCAAATTAAATTTTTTGATTTATACATTTTTTCAAGTTTACGTATTTTTTAAAATAATTAACTCGATTTTTATAAAATTTATGAAAACCCTACCTGTTATGTTATAACCATCTAAATTCAGCTACGAATATAAACTGAAACAGATAAAATCATTTTTTTATATTCAGTATTATGTTTGTAATAACAAAATTTGATTTAAATTTAAATGCATGTATTGAAATGTAAAAATATTTATCCATTAACCCTTAATGAACGAGCGCATTTTTCTAGAACGATGACCAGTAGGGAGTATGGCGGCATTCGTTCGCTAAGGGTTAATTTATAAATTTCATTATTAGAGAATCAAAAGGCTTTAAAGTGATTCAAAAAGATTTACGATAATTATAAAATAAAAGAAAAGGGTAAAAACATGGTGACAGACTCTATTGTAAAATGAATTTCCCCTTATTGACATAATTAACAGTTGTGCAAATCTTGGCCAAGTTTCAATGTCATTCCGCAAATATATATATATATATATATGTGTGTGTGTGTGTGTGTGTGTGTGTGTATAAATCGTAAAAACATACTACTTTAATTTTGAGCGCGCTTTTATGGGTCTGGAGAGATTTTGAAAAAAAAGTAAAACTCCATCGACTGCTTAACTATTTCTGTTATAAAAACCTTAATTATCAATGAAAGCTATCAATTTATCGCTCGCAACAAATCTACATATATTTTACTTTCAACAATTATTGAATGTGCGTTGAAAATCAATGGAAAAATTCAGTTTCCATAATATTGTGTCAAGGATTTAAAATTAATAAGCAAGCAGATAAAAAATTTAATAAAATTTTTCGAGATAAATGTTAAAGATAAATAGGAAGGAAAAAAGAACAGCAAGTATAGATCGTCGCGCGACTTTGTTAAAGCGAGCAATCACGACATTCGTCCCACTTTTCCCCAAGTCGGAGCTCTTGAGTTTTCCAAAAGAATCGAGATCTATACAGAATAGGCCGTCTCGTTTCTCCGAGTTTTCCGGCTACAAGTGCATATACACGTCAGCTGCTCTTGCTTCATATGCTCCTTCGTAAATCATCCTTGAAGCGTATAGTTACGAAAGGAATAATATATCAAAGCGACTCGCGGATAACGACCGCGATCGAAGAACGCTCTTGCGCCGAACGATAGCACGTGAAAAGGCTGCAGAAGAGTGTGTATGTCTGCAAGTATATGTATACTCGAAGGGAGGGTGAGAGAAAGAGAGAGAGAGAGAGAGAGAGAGAGAGAGAGCGAAAATAAGTGAGTGAGCGAGCGAGGCGGACAAGCAGAGAATGAATGGAGAAAAGAGAAAAGAAGAGGCCAGATATAAATACGTAGGTATACACCAGAGTGCGGCAATTTACTTCTCTTTTCTCTCTTCCTCCCTTTCTCTCTCTCTCTCTCTCTCTCTCTCTCTTTCTCCAACGCTCGACTCCAGGCTATCCAATTACACGTAAAGCACTAATCACGCAATTAATCTCAATCTATTTAATAACACTTTTATTACGAAGCAACAAACATGAATCGAATATCGCTCGCTGGCTTCTTCTTCTCATTTCTTCTTTTTCCCCGTTGGACGACTCTTACTCTTTTTTTCTATTGCCGATGCTTTTACAGTTCCTTTTTCATCCCTTTGGCGGAATTCTTCTCGGCGCGGAGCTGCCCTTATCGCGAGAGCGACCCCCTCCTCCTCCTCCTCCTCCTCCTCCTCCTTTGAAAGGCATCGATGCATCGCGTATTACATGAGACTTAGCTGCACGAGTTTTCGAAAGATACACGCTGCACTTTTTCTTATTTCTCTTTGTCCCTGTAAAAAGCTTCGCGTGCGAGGTACTTTTTCCTCTCTTTTGCCCTTGTTTTTTTTCTTTTCCTTTATTTCCTTCCTTCCTTCCTTTCTTCCTTGTTTTTTTCTTCCTCACGTTGTTTCCCCCTTTGCTTTCCTTTTTTTTTTTGTCATCGTCGCTTGCTATTTTACGCATTCTCTATCGCCGTCGTTACTCGCTTTTATTCGCGCGGGGTCGCGAGACACTGGAACATTTTCACCGATGCATCTTTGTAGACAATTGTTTCGACGACCCTCGCGTTCTCATCACCAGAAGTTAGGTATACCGTGTTGCACTTGCATCGCCTGCGCAAACACAACGGGATATCTCGTCGAAAAATACGAGACGCGACGGTAAGTGATTTCGGTTTAATTGAAACTCACGGGCGCATTACCTCTTGGTACATCGGAACAGACATAGACACTTTCGGTTAATGATGCTCGTAAACATTTTAGTAATTAAATTTTTATCGCGCTACACTTTTTATCACCGATCTAATTCGACTACCATCGTCGTCGTCCAGCGCTAAACGCTAGAGAGTTGGAACTACTTAAAAAATTGAATACAGAGAAAAATACAACTCAATATTCGAACAATAATTATTCTCTATACTTCGTATCAACTTATAATAAATCAAGAAAACTTTTTTGCGAGAAGCACAATCAAATGGTATTGAATTTTTATGAACTATAAAGAAGTTTTACGATAAACGAGAGTCATAGCAAACATTATTCTCACTCGACAAGTTTTCCAATAACTTGCTCGAGATTACATCTGAAAAAATAATTCTTATACCAGATAAAAATTGTGCTTTCGAAAAATTCAATTTCATTTGAGGTAATAATAGCAATGTTTCCACGTTTATATAACTCGTTGCAATCGTTAACGAGAAATTAATCATATAAGCCTTTTTCTTCTTAAATTTGTACAAAAAATAAATATACCGTGCGCGATATCGAAAAATATTTAAAAAAATGTTGGGCGATAAAAGTGTAAAAAGATAAGCCGACAAATGATATTATACCATAGAAAAGGCGCAAAGGTTGAATAAGGATAATAAAGAATGGTAAGGGAAAGCGGGCTGGCAGTTTATCGAGTTAAAGCAATTAGCGGTACGAGCGTTCTCTTGCAGTCCCACTTAACCGCCTATCACTTTGGACACTCGAAAGCATTTCGGTTTCATCCTGCTCGATAACTCGACTCTGGCGGGCCGCGTACCCGTGGCTGTCACCGTCCAGCGTACGATATACCTACCGTGTAATAAGTCTGACTCTCTCTCTCTCTCTCTCTCTCTCTCTCTCTTTCTCTTTTTCTCTTTCAATGAAGCCTTCACGAAGAAGCCAGAAAATTCCTCGGCAGCTTGTAATGAATAACTTAACAATTGCCTACTTACATAATACTAACTATTCGAATTCTTGTTTTGCTAGTCGAGTAGACTATTATTCAATGAAGATATAAACCAAGTTTGAACAAAATTCAAATAGAGGTTTAGGGATGATAACTACGAGAAGAAATTTAGAGATTGTTACGTTTGTGTTACGGAGATAGTCACCTTTGTTTCTATAAGCCTTAATTGAATTCCTCTAGAAAAGTTGGTTGGAGTGGTTGGAGGTGTTGCTTTTTAACATTATTAAAAAGTTTTGCGAGTTTCCGAATACTTTCAAAGAAGCTAGCTCCGCGTGTTAAAGTAAAACGCGCGACAAAAGAGAAAGAGACAGCGGTCTTCGGGGGTCGAACCGATGGCAAACTGCTTGATAAAAACTCGCAACGAGCTCCGGAATTAGCATTCGAATGTGCTCTACCAGTAGCAGTTCGCGGGGGGCCGGGCAAAAGCTCCGAGGAGGAAGAGCCGCTCGAGGAGGAACGGCCGCGGTTGGGAAAATAAAATACATATAACCATCTCCAAATCCCTATTCTCGGGCAGAGGGACTCTTTCTCTCGCTAAAAGAATGGAAGCTCCCTCGAGGCCGTTCGCCGGATTCGCATTACCAGCGCGTCCGCAGGCCCGGACTCGTTCCCGGAAACTGCAAACTCTCTTTTAATTCCCCAGAAAATTTGAATAAAGTTACCGCGCGGGAGCCTGTCCAAGCAGAGTATTAGGCTGCACGGAATTCGCGGCAAGCAGTTGCGCGCCGTGCGCAAGCACTCGCGCGCTCCTCCTCGCCGCTCCTCCTGCTGCCAACATTTTAAACTCGCATTTGCCGCGCGGCAGGCTTAAGCTCTAACTTTATCCGCGGGGTTTCGTTGCTGCCGCTGTCGCCGTCACCGCGCAAGGATCCATTCACGGTCGCTGTTTTTCACTGGCTGGCTGGCGCCCACCGAGCAGGAGCTACGAGGAGGCCGCTACGAACCAAAAACAATGTCCCCATGTGGCGGTTCGCTTTGCGCGAAAGACGAAACTCCCGAAAAAAGCCAACTTTTGCGGGAGTTTCCACTCGTTATTCTCGCAAACCATAAACGCACACTTTGTCGAATTTCACATTTTCATAGAGTTGATACTTTTTTAATATGGTACGCTGTTATGTACTTTAATTCGCGTTATGAGCGTGAGTGCAGGAATGAAGTTGAATTATTTAATTTTTATTTACTTATAAATCTTTTAAAGCATTATTATCATTATTTATTTATTTATTTATTTATTTATTTATTTATTTTTTTTTTTTAACAAACCATTTTATATTTATATATACATATGTATGAATTTTTTCCCTCTAGATAAATATAAACAACATTTGGAACAATGCATTACTGTGCAAACCTGAACAAAATTTACATAATCTTGTCTATAAATAAGTAAAAATCCAAGAAAATTGGTAATGGTTACGATATAAATCGAGCTGCAATAGTAAACGATCTTGAAATTGATTCCTTTTTATACTTGGATTGAGTAAGAAAGCGTCCTCGAGGTAGCGCAAGGTGGCAGACGCGAAAAAGAAAGAAAATTCCGGCACGATAAAAAGAAGAAATCGAAGCATAAGAAGCATCAGACGACGAAGCGCAAAAGAGGGTAGTACCAGAAAGAGAGGGAGAGAGAGAGAGAGAGAGAGAGAGGAAAAGAGAGAAAGAGAGTAGGAGGGAAGTATATCGGTAGGAGGCCAACTCCTCGACCCTATTAAAAAGGCCGTTTCCGCCTTCGTTTCTGAAAGCCTCTTACGACACTCGAGGCAACTGCGAAAGCACTTGAAAGCTCCTGAAAAGCCCGAGCCGACAACACTTCCCCGCTTGAGTGCCGTCCCGCCAGGAGGGCGCTTCGCGACTTTGCACCCTGTCACGGAGATACGAAGCCCCTCCAGAGCTCCTTCCTCCTCGCGGCCCTTTCCTTCTTTTTTTGAGTCCTGTCTCACCCATCACCCCGCCCCCTTCCCTCCATCCCGCTTGAGGTCGACCACTGCTCGTGTTCGCGACTCCTTTCGCGGTGGCGCGCGATATCGGCATGTATTAACCGTTTCGTGCGTATTAACCTTTCCGCGGCGGCGTTCACGTCGATTATCGGCTCATTTTCGTCGCAGTCCAATGCGCTCTCTCGAGCATTCTTGTCCGCCGGCACTTGACGCAGCACGCCGACGGAAGTAACGAGCAAGGCGAATGCAAAAAATTAACCCGATCCCGAAAGAACGCGATTCTTTGGAGAGCAGAGCGAAATAATAAAATGTTCCTCTTCGTGACCCATTAATTTATGGGCGAAGCTTAATGAAACGGCGACTCCCGCAGTGCCGAGTACCTCCGAAATTCTTGGAGAGTCGAGACGCGAGTTCGAAGGGGAGTCGCTTAATTTCCGAACGCGTGTCCTTAATCCGGCTCGTTTTTCGGCGATTTAGCGCGGGAGTCGGCCGGTTAACGTCAACCGTCACGGCTGTAGGCGCGCTACGGGCACTACGGGACAGCACAAGGGACGCGGCTCCGCGGCAGTCTTGTCGGTCGTGGATAGTCGTACGTATAGTGGACGGAGGTAGTCGCCGGCGGTGGAGCGCGGCAACGGAGCAACGGGAAGCTCCGTCCCGAGTTCCCTCGGCGGACGGAAAGCATCGGCGCTCTCGAGACGAAGAGGGGAGGCGGCGAGAACTAGACGGTAAGAGTGGTTAGCGTCGGAATAACCCAGCTCTTTAATTTAGAACCACCGGACAGTAATTAAAATAACCTCCCCCAACACATACTCCGCAGAGTGGTGGCCAACTCGCTCGAGGAGCGACCGCTCAAGTTTGCCGGGGAATAATTGCGTTAAATAAAGCGAGTTTAAAAGTTCACGAACGAGGCGAGGCGGCGCCGCGTTGAAAATTAAACAAAATGCTGGCTTTTTCTCCGAGAGCTCTTGGCGTTCTCGACCTCGAACTTATTATTTACTTTAATTTCGCGCGTTAATTCGATGGACGAGCGAGGGAAGAGGGGAAGCTCGCGCGTGAGGCATAAGCTGGCCCGTGGCTATGCTTCATGGAATTCGTCGCTCGACGGTCGCGTCCGAATGGAAAAAGTTGATCCGAGGTGCGCGAACTCTATAGCCGCTCCGAAAATTGAGTCTTCGTTGAGCAACTTCGAGCCGGTTTGAGAACCGTTTGCAGTGCTGCTCTCGTATGATTGCGAGGGCGCTCGGCCGACGAAGAGGTCAGGCGAAGCAGGCTACAAAATAGAAAATTTAATTTTCCCCGTCACTCCTTCTCTCTTCTTCTCTTTCCCTTTGGTTCCGGTATGTTCACTTGCTTGCGCGAGGGTGTCGCGAGGGCCACCAGTTAGCCAGCCAGCGATGCTCTAAAGAGACCCTACTCCGACCGATATTAATTTCGCCGCGGATTTGTATTGCTTATAAGGCGTGAAAACTACTAGAGAGAGAAAGAGAGAGAGAGAGAGAGAGAGAGAGAGATAGAGAGAAAGAGAGAAAGTTGAAAATGCCGGCCGTTTCCTCTTCTCTATGGCACATTGGAATTTCAAAGCGTTTTCATTAAAATTATTAACAAATCATTTGAAAAAGCTCCCAAACGAAAACAATTCAATCCTCGAGTTACATTATTTTCTTGTATTTTCGAGCTGAGCAGAAAAAGGTTGAGCGATTCGCATACTTTTTTCTCTACGTTATCGGAATCGATTTTGAAAGTTTTTAAAGGCGCGTGCAAAGTTAGGCGAAACAAGGCTCGCGCCTATACTTACGCCAGGCTCGTGACCCAAGTACGATGTACCAAGAGTTGAAATAAATTCAAGCGATATTTTATTCAGGCGGGCCAATCGCCGGTTTTCAATTCGCCCGCTCGTATATATTTCGCTCGAGCCGGCCTGGCCGGCGCGGAGAAAAGGACAGCGGGCTCGACGAGGTGTATACGTGCGCGCGGCCCGCTCTCCGCGCGTCTGCGAGCGAGTGAACGGTAAAGAAACGAGCTGGTGCGAGCTGAGCGGAGCAAGGGCCGCGCCCGCGCGCGCCCGAGAGAGCGAGGCGAGCGAAAAAAAAAAATGGGAGATGAAAAGAGTAGTTTGGACTCCGCTTCGAAGGATACCCGAAGACGCAATTTCTTCGGCTTGGGTTTATTCATCTGAACGAATCCCCTTTTGATATCGATGACTCTCTCTCTCTCTCTCTCTCTCTCTCTCTCTCTCTCTCTCTCTTTCTCTTGTTTTTGAACGCACACGTCCGTTGAAAAAATAATAATTTTCAAGGAAACGGTCAGTTAGAGAAACGAAATATCTTTCTGTTCGATAAACGCTTATATTTTCTCTCGCCACTAATTCTTTTACTGTGAATATAGGTATATCTACTTTATCTTTTAAACCTTTCCATGTTCATTCGAATGTGTTAACAGTAAATAAAAGCTAGTGAATGCAACGTATCGACGCGACGCATCGAGACGACGCGCTTTGCTGATCGTTGAAACATCGGCTGACATTTTAGACGGGAGAGTAGCGAGATGCAGAAGTTCGAAAGAAAAGGGAAAGCGAGGGCAGAGACGGAAGGAAGGACGGAGGGTAAGTTGGATATGGTAGGAGGATAAGCAAAATTAGCACGGAGGGAGCGGCGAATGCGATGAAGAACGCGCGCGAGGGGAGCCGGACTCGGGAGGCTGGAAGGCAGCACGTAGATGTTTGGCTTCTACTGAAATTAAAAATATCGATTCCCGTTCGCGCGTTGGGCTTCATAGAGGCTCAATTCGTTTCTCTCCTGCAAGACAATACCTATTCTTCCCGCGGACAGTAAGAGGTACAAATTGCAGTTGCCCCCGTCCCTTCTTTTCAGCGCGAGCTCCCCATCCTCCTTGTCTCCCTCTCTCGCGCCGGGTGCAACGGCGGTGGCTCGCTCCCGGCTCCCGGTTTGGTGTTCGCTCGTTGCTGCGAATTCACTCGTCGAGCGTCCTACTCTCCTCAGAAAACCCAAATACAAAAGCTCTTGTTCATTTGGTTTTTGTTTCCGTCCTTCCGCCGCCACCCCGGGCTCTCGCTCCGTTGTCCTCGGCCATTTTTTTATGTTGCAAAGAGAGAGAGAGAGAGAGAGAGAGAGAAAGAGAGCGGTTCGTATCTCTCGGCACGTTAACTCCCCGAACCCGAACCCGAACGCGACTCCGTACTACCGCGTACGCGTTATTTCGCTCGGCGAATATCTCGGGCAGCCGCGTTGCGTTCACGCTCCGTGTACCGGGACCGCTAACGGTTCCTCGGATTATTATTCCCTCGATGGGGGAAGCTCTTTAAATTGCTTTGATTATTTTCTCCCGTAAATTGCTTTGAAATAAAGAACGATAAACAATAAAGACGCCGAGCGCCGACTAACGAACGAGTGCGTTACGAGCCGACGAGTGGATCGACGAGGTTACAGACGCACGCGTCCAAAGATCCGAAGGCTCGAAACGACGAGGATGGCGCGTAACAGCGGAGAGGAAAACGGAACGGTTGGTGGGAGGGAGGGAGGGAGGGGGATGCGGGGCTCAGAGGGTCGGGGTACGCGGGAGAACGAGGCCGAGGAACGGAAGGGTGTTGCGGCACCGGGGCGCTCGAGCCCCGCGTTCGACTACGAGCCTTGATTAGGCTTCCGGTTAATTAATAACCTCTCGTGTGCACACACACCCACATATGAATATGCATGCTCGTTGCCGAGGATTTCGTTGTGAGGGTTGGCGCTTGCGCGCGCTGCCGGAGAGGGGAAGACCACTCATTTGCAGTCGGAAAACAAAGGGAATGAAGGGAGTAAATGCAGAAGGTAGAGAGAAAGAAAGGCCGAGGGAGGGAGACCGCTATAAAAGAGAAGAGGGAACGAAGAGCGGATAAAGAGAACAAAATTAAATAGACAAAAAGTCAAAACGATAATAAAAAGAAAAAAAAAAGAAAGAAAAAAGAAAAAAAAAAAAAAAAAGAAAAAAAGAAAAAAAGAAAAAAAAAAGCTGAAAAAAATTAAGAAAACGCGACGCAACGAATGCACGTTGGTTTTATTTCATTAGGATTTGAGTCTTAGTTAAAGTCATAGTCGATCGGTATAAATTGTATAAAAATTTCATTGATCAAATATGGAATAAAGAGCTAGAAAGCTAGCTAGCTATACTCCATGAAAATCTTTAATCATCGACTCTTGCTGCCCAGCCGCGACTACTTATTGTACACATCGGAAATCACGCAATCCGACAACTACGTCTGCTTTCTCATTCGCCGTTACATTACTCCGAATATTCTCGATTCTCCGAAATTCCAAAGAAAGCGTCTTTTTCAATGGATAATAATCGTGCGCGCGTTTTTATTTCATATACAGTTACCTCCTCAACGTCCGCGATTAATCAACATAACGACGATCTGCTTCAGATGTTAATTATAAAACTTTTATTAATAAAATTGTTTTTAATCGGAATTCTTTCTAAATTAAAAGATTTAACAAACGACGAAGAACTCAATCAAGACGCCCGACGAGTAGTTGATTTTAAACGCTGACTTTTTTTTGTTAACCATTGCCTCTGGAAATTGAGAAATCACTCTGGTTTTTGTCGTCTACCAGCGATCCATTTGCGACGTTGCCGCTGGCTTTGAAGTTAGGAAACTATCGCAAGATGAAGAAGCAATTTTGAAATTCGGTATGCCGTGCCAGTCGAAGAGGGAGTAAAAACAATGAACCGAAAAGTAAAAGGTCGAGAGAAAAGTGTTAAGCGAAGTGAATCATCTAAATCTCAATCGTACGTCGCGCAGGGCCGAAATGATTTTTTGTATACTTTCAGGGCTTTTGTACCGAAGATCGGGCGCGCGCACGCACGTCGCAAAAGGAATTTTTCAAAGGTAGCCTAAAAAGTGCTATATATTTTCTTGTGAAATTGCATCGCTTGAAGATTTACATTATGAGCGTCGCGCACTCGAGCGGGCTATCTCTTTGCGGCGAGATAAGAAGGCAAAAACGCATTCTCCGTAAATATGTACAAAAGGACGTGGTTATCGTGAAAATTCGAAGTAACAACTCGAAAGAAGAGAAAGAGGCGGGGGAAGGGAGGGGGGGGGGAAGAGTGAGTCAGATAAATGCTCGGCGCACGATAACACGTGACAAACGGGCGTCGCGCCGATTTATAATCCGCGCGGAGACTGTCGAGAGAAGTTGAGAGCCCCTGAACTGTAATATTCCGACATCGAGGTAAAAACGTCGAAAATGAATTAACTTTTTGTCTCGGACACGCTCAAGTCACATTCTGAAGAGGTGAGCGCTCCCACTCTCTATCTCTATCTCTCTCTCTCTCTCTCTCTCTCTCTCTCTCTCTCTTTCTCTTTCTCCATTGTGCTTTATACACGCTTACTGTGTCACGGGGCCCCTTGATGTTGCTCGCTCGCGCGCCCGCTACACAACAAATTAACTAGCCACAGTCGATGCGGACGCGCTCGTTCCCTCTTTCATGTTTTTCATTCTTTTGCTCTTTCTCCGTGGCGACGATGCTCAAAGAAAAAGAGCGAGAAAGAGAATCACGCGACGAAACGAATTGCCCGTATCTCTCGGGACAGGCTTAATCGAGGCTTCATATAGCTAGAGAGACTCGATCTAGATATTTTTCGCTTAAAGAGAGGGCTTTTTGCACCGTCGAAAGGATCGCGGAAGGAGGAGAGAAGTTAATTTCTCTCTTTCATCCTCTATCGCGCGAACCTGCGAGCCCGCTCTTGAACACGTACCGGCTTGACCTCGCACGCGCGCGCGCCGGATATGTAATTTATTTTTTGCCCCGACGAAACGTACATTATGCATACATTTTGGCGCGATTACCGACATTTCTCATTCGCCGGAAAAACGCGCAAATCTTTAAAATTTCGAAATCCGGGTTGTTTCGACAACCCCGCCGCGCACGCGCGTTATTCTGATCGATAAGACGCGGTCAGCGAGTGTATGTGTGTGTGTGTGTGTGTGTGTGTGTGTGTGTGTATGAACGATTAAAGGCCAATTAATATTCATCGATTCTTGACCGGGGGGATGAAAGGAGCTAGACCGTACTGGATAGGTTATCGGTGGGGGACGGGGAGGGGGGGCACACGGGGGTAAAGGCGTCATCGCTTTCGGCGTGCTTGGTGGATATATCAAAGGAGGGGGATATACGTATAGATCGAGAGCAAGGCGCAACTCCGGCCCAAGGTGGTAGACGATCTCGCGCCATTAAGATCGCGTTACGATTGTTATCCGAGAGTACAAAGGCTTAAATACGCCCAGTGGCGTTAGCTAACCTCTCGCTTTTCCACCTCGATAAAGCCAAACTTGACAATCGTGTTTGACACACTCTGCTCGTGTTGATCATAACTTCCATTTTCAAATTTTAACAATAAATCGATTCGATTATTTGTGACAAATTAATTTTCTCTGCTTTGTTGTTCAAGAAGAAAAAAAAATACTATTAATTTATATGCAATACATTAATAAATAATAATAATAATAATAATAATAATAATAATAATAATAATAATAATAATAATAATAATATTAATTAGCATAATTTGCCGTGTCAAATAGGTACTTATTGTGTTTCGAAATAAAATTTATGAAAAAAATATGTCGCAGTTGACATTACTAATAGCATTCACATGCGCGCACGTGTGTGTGTGTGTGTGTGTGTGTGTGTGTGTGTATGAGTGTTCACACAGAGAATCAAAGTGTTAGAGAAAAGCCGCAAGATGAAACAGCCGACAAGCCGCAGTCGTGTAATTTATATTTAAATAAGATCAGATTGGAACCGCAAGGCAAATACGAAATTCGTCTGTTCCGACGATGCAGCGTGCAAAATGCCGTGAACACGTGTCCCTCGATTTTGAGCTCATCTGCATTATATCGATGCGCTCGAGGCCCGATTGCACCCGATGATCTCGACTTCGATTTTCGAGATTTGAATTTCGATTCGTGCGTGCCCGATGCGAGAACTCGACGTAATTGCAATCGATCAAGCTATAATGCGCGAGCCTCAAATCGACCCGTTTCTCTTCACACACCGTACGTTCTCGCGCTTGATAAATCGAAAAGTAAAGCTCTTTTAAATTCTCCCCTCCCCTCACCTTTCTCTCCTAAAAAAAATGTTATTTGTATTTAAATGCAAACGTCCTATCCAAATTTTCCGACATAAAGCACGTTTTGAGAACATTTTTAAATCTTTAACGCTATTCGTTTGGTTAGATATAAATACAATAGATAGATAGATAGATAGATAGATAGAAATAGAGAGAGAGAGAAAGAGAGAGAGAGAGAGAGAGAGAGAGAGAGAGAGAGAAAGAGAAAGAGCGGTTACGTGTCCGAGTATAATCGAGAGGCGAAAATTGGACTTGAGAATACTCGGAGCTTTGTAAATTTTATAGTATCGAATAACGGTAAGAAGAAGGAAAGAAAAGAGCCGAGAATAAGCGTCGGTAGGTAGAGAAGGTGTGGGGATAGTTTTTCAGATTTCTCGCAAATGTGTCCGTAGGAGTTTCAGGAAAATCATTTTCAAAAATACGAGCACGCTCTACCGTGTAATACATTCACAGCTCGACGCCTTTTCCTCCGCTCGTCCGCGCGCGAAAGCAAGAGATCCCGTACGGGCCGGGCAATTTTATTTCGATGCCTCGCTCGAGCGCGCCCGCCCGCTGCACCCGAGAGAAGCCGAGAGCAGCCCTATAATAAAAGCGCTCGGGAAACAATACGCAACGATAAAAGGCTCCCTTACCGCGGCGGCCTGCGCACATATATATATATACATACGAGTATATGCAACTCTCTCCCGGCCAGAGCTACTCGGAGAAAAAAACCCGCCGCCGCTTTTATTTCCTACGGCTTTCTTCCCCTTCGTTCATGTCTAATATATGTGCTTATGAGTTAAATCGAAATCGGGCCTGCCTCGAATCCCCCGCGAGTCTCGAACATTTACACGCGTCGATTGTACCAATACGTCGTAATCGCCCGCCTCCTCGCTATACCTACCGCTTACTTATCGCTCGCGAAAATTATACGCATCGCGGAAGCCCTCCCAAAGATGAGCCTAGAGGCCTAGAGGCCTAGACGCCTAGTCGTCTCGATGCCTCGAATTGGCCCGGCTGGGCTTCGGAATTTTCTCGCACACGTGCAGCGCGCGGCCTCGCGGATATGACGCCTCGCTCGAGGCGACTCCAGGAGGCGCGAAGAAGCAGGAGGAGCAGCGAGATAATAAGCAGCGCCGGTGCTGCATCCGACGAACCGCTCGCACGGGACAGTCGACGAGCGGGAAGCAGCGCGAAGCCTCGCGACGATTAGAAAGGGTCGATTAGTCGCGATACCAGGGGTGACCGCGAGCCGCGATTTGCATGTCCGCGAGATTCGCCGCGCGCGTCCTCGGATACAGAACAGCGCGCCGCGTTGTTTATTCCCATCCGTGATGGTAAAGCAATAAGCGGCGCGAGTCGCGCGATCCGACAGAGTGGCTGAAAATGCCGGGATTAGAAAAGCCGAGAGATATGCTTATATAATCATCGGATAATTTTATAATTGCGCGCGCGCGATCGAGCTCGCTCTCCGAGGTGAAAGTCTCCCTCCCCTCCTCCTCCCCCACCGCCTCCTCCGCCCCCGCCACCGCCGCTCTACCGTAATCGGTAAAAAGTATAAGAAAATAACGAACGAGAAATAAATAAGGAGCGATCGTTAATATCCTCGAGCCTAACGCGCAGCTTTTCTCTTTCTCTCTCGCTCTCGTTTTCGATTATATGTATACTTGTGTGCAAACTTTCTTTACTCGCAGTGGCAACTGATATATAGACATACTTTTAATTTTTCGATGTTTTTCGAGTTGCTTTGCGTTTTGAGTGCAGAAAACGATGGAGATTGTGTAATTTTATATCACGTGAAAAATTTATCTACTTATGTAGATACTTATATCTTTCAAAAGGGAATATACTAAATTACTTTCGCATAAAATAAAAATGAAGCGCAAGGTTTTTAAGCGATAATTCCTCTCCATCTTAATTATTATTATAACTCTAATGGCATATATATATTTAAAACTTTAAATTATGTGTCATTTTTATTAATTTTTAATTTATTTCAAATTTTATTTATTAACAGTTGATACAACTGCTTGTAAATTAAATAAATTTTTATTTTAAAAATTATTGCTTTTCGTTAAAGTTGATTCGTTGCACTTGGAAAAATAATTGTTTAAATAAATATTTTTTATTGAATAATAAAAGCTAACTCAATGAGATTAATGCCATATACTTTGTATTTTGAGACATTTTCAAATGTTGGGTAAAAATTTTACTCGTAGGTTGAGATTTTCAATGTTAGTCGTAATGCATTTAAAATAATAATATTTTAAGCTTAAAGAAGTAGAAGAAATAGTTTTTTGCACAGGTCGGAATTTAAGTTCTGCAGATGTTTCATCCTCTTCGGTATTTAATTTTTTTCTCTCTGCCTTTGGCGCATTTTTTTTCTTTTTTTTTTTTTTGTTTGAAAGAACTGTGTGCGTGTGCGCGCATGTGTATGTTTGAGAAACGCTTAAGCACGCGCGCAAATGAGAGACCGAAACCACGAGTATAGCCGGAAGTTTCGAGTGATGGCTCGGAATCATTAAAAACACATTTTCCCCCGTTTGCGCGCTTCTATTTGAACTTAAAAGCCGAAGATCGACTGCATTGGACTGTGAGCAAGAGTCATTTCTGAAACGTTTTTTTTTTTTGTTTCAGATTTTTTTTTTTTTTTTTTTTTTTAATTCTTTTTAATTTAAACGCTTTTCAAGTTGTAAACTATAAATTCCATTATTACGAATCTAAGTCATTTTTATTTTTTAATTGAACGCTCACTTTGCTGGTAAGATGTATACGTGAAATTATTTACGGTTAAAAGTAGTGCTTTCTTCGAAAAAAATATTTAGTAAATGCGTTATCAATAAATTAATCAGCAGCAAATAATCTCTTTGAAGACGATAGATGGATATATTATATCTTGCAAATAAATTAGCGCATGAAAAGATTATGTATCTAGATGAAAAAGTTCTCTTTGTTGTAGAATTAATTGCTGCGTTGACATCTTTTATATCTAAATGAGAATCGCAGGTGCGCTGCTCAATGTTAAACGGAGCAGTATTTAAAACAGCGAGCGACGGATGAATTAGGACTCGAAGGTGTTTCGAGGTTCTCAAAGCTCGAACGATCTACCGTCGGGCAAACAGCGTTTTACGTCGCTGACTTGCGGCAGAAACAGAACGAGAATCTCAAAAGAGAATTTAACGCCCCGCTACGAAAACTTTGCTTTTTCCAAACTGCTGCTCACGATAGCATAAATATTCAAGCTATACCTGCGCGTCATCTCGGCAAGTACCATATCTCGGCAAAAGCACGCCGCGCGCTATCGCGAAGAACGGAGAAAATCCTTTAAAGGTGAACGACTCCGTGGCAACGTCGAGAACGTTGAACGAAGCGCGGCGATGCATCGATAAATGCTCCGAGGGCGCATCTTTCCTGCAACTCCAAGGCCTTAATGTCCTCGGCGTATCGCGGAGACCGTGAGCCACGCTCGCGAGCCCGCGAGCGCGAGCTACGCCGCGAGACGGACCGAAAAGCAAGGGAGTCGTCGTGGTTTATTCGAGCCTCGTTTACCTCTAAGTCAGACACTAATGAGCAGGCCAGACGAAAAAAGATGAGAATTCATTAGCAGTTAGAGATATGCGTTCTCTCTCTCTCTCTCTCTCTTTCTTTCTTCTTCTCTTTCTCCGTTTCTTCGGACCAAACTGGAAGGAGAAACGTAAAAAAGTGAAACAGTTGTGAAAGCGTGTATGGATGAGTACGAATGCACACCGAGTCGAGGCTCGAGGTTAATACCTAGGCAAATGTAGCCTTGATTATTCCGATGACTATACTCGTACGTATTTTTAACGACGTCGCCATTTGACTATCGAACACGCCATTCTACCATTTATATTAGCAACTCTATCGGATTTCGTTTCGTGTACAACATGCGATTGTATTATTAAAAAATCCTCAACCAAGAGCTCGTTATATTTTCTTATCCTCACTCGAGAAAACGAGGGACTTTGCTTATTGAATTTCAACAAAAGCTAGAGGAGAGTACAAAAACAACAACAACAACAACAACAACAACAATAACAATAATAAGACAAAATTTAATGGAAATAGAAAAGAGCATGGAGTTTAAATTGACGTCGCATGTAGAGCATAAGTTTAAAACGCGCGCACGCCGAGAAGCGATGGAGAATGAAGGAGGAAGCGGGCTCGAAGGTGGAAGAGAGGTGGAATTAGAGAGGCTCTTCACAATTACGCCGTTGTCGATTCGAGCTTGAAACTTGTCTAATTTAGAGTTGGCCTCTTGGGCCAACAATGCCCGCTGTTATATTTTTGCCTCGATCGTTATTACGCGGCATCGACTCGGTACAAAGATTACCACTTAATCCGGTCCGCTATAAATTGGGCGGAATCATCTTCCTCGCGCAGATGCTCGAGCGAGTGGAGCAAGCGATCGTCGCTTGGCTCGTCGTCTACCCGCGCGCGCTTCTTTGCGACTCGGTTTTGCCGCGAGAAAGCGCGCCTTTGAAAAAAATAAAAGAGTTTTGTGAGAAGAGAGCGTGAGAGAGAGAGAGAGAGAGAGAGAGAGAGAGAGAGGAAGAGAAGCAGAAATCTCGAGAGGCTCCGCGGGGTAGGAAGGAGGACGCGAGCGCTGGAAAAGACCGTGTCCAAGAGAGAATGCCGGAACACGGAACATCTCGGCGTGGCCCGGGCTCTGTGCGGAGGTTCGCGAGCGCGCGCCGGATAAATGAAGGAAACGGGCAAAGAAAGTATCGATGACGGTCAGCAGACATGGAAAATCCGCATCCTGGCAGTAACGAGAGCGGCATTAAAGAGGGATGGGGGAGTAGTCGACTCGAAGAAAAAGGGCCGCAGCCGGGAAGAGAACGAATCGCGCCCTCGCTCTCGAGAGAGTCGCGCGCGCACGGCTACGCGTACGTGTGGGGCTCCTCCTTTGCTTCGTCCGGGCTATGCCTCGCGCTCCGCTCCGTTTCTCAAAGGCCATTCAAAAGATCCAGCTTGCATCTGGCCGAGGCATATATGGCATAGTATCCGTTCGAGCCATCCTCAATCCCATCGGCATCGGCGTAACAATCCATATAACAATCCATAAGCAATACACGGAGGCAAATACACAGAGGCCGCGCATATCGTCGTTGTTTTTCTCCTTTTTTCCTCTCTTCTCGGGCTCGTTCCGTTCTCCTCCTTTCCATCCTCTTGCTCGTCTCCTAGCCTTCGCTTATAAATTATAAATTTCCGCATGGCCGAAGAAGAAGGTGCGCACGCGCGCTTACAAATTCATGCATACATTATGTAAAAATTTTGTGTGTGTACATACACATATCCAGCGCGAGCGGAGCGGCGGAGTCGGAGAGGAGAGGGCAGGGGCCCCCTTAGCTAGTTTCCCTCAGGAGGTTTTATAATGGCGTCCAGTTATTACTGCAGGACCTCGGGCCACGTACGCGATGCGATGCTTCAACGAGAGAGTAGCGCGGAGCGGATGGGCGGAGAGGGAGGAGAGGGAGCTCGTTTTAACAACGCGAACGAGCGCGACGCTCGAATGTTTGCCAGCATAGAGCCAGCGTTGAGCCATCCAGCCATCCAGCCATCCAGCCAGCCAGCCAGCCAGCCCCTCGACTTCTGTTAATAGTCCGAGTAAAATGCAGCAGCGCCACCACGCGCAAATTATAACTGCGGCTCGCTATTGTTTGGAATACGAGCTCTATTATGGTTGAACAAGTGACTTTATCACCGTTCGACGCGCTTACCCACCTCCACCTACTCTGTTGCAGGTATTTTCTTTTTTTTAATTTTTTCTTTTTTTTTATTTTTATTTTTATTTTTATTTTTATTATTTTTTTTATTTTTATTTTTATTTTTATTTTTATTTTTTTATATCGATTCGATCAATCGCAAAGCGCACAGACCTTTTATCGACGCAGTGTTGCAGGTTTTTTGTACTTTTATTATTATACTTATTTTCTTTTAACGGCAACGCCCGAAAACCGGTAGGACGTTTCTCGTTGTGAATCATAAATTCGCGGGGCTCGATTGTAACAAACGCAAATCGCGTCGGACAATGCGTAGTACAGGGAAAATTTGCATAAGCGACGTGTAAGCGATAATGATTCCTCCGCGCGAGAGTTCGTTTAATTTCGGGCGCTCGTTCACGCGTCGGCGAGCCGTGGAGTGCGAGCGAGGGGAAATGCGGCCGCAAGGACCCGATAAAGATCGAAAAAAAGACGAGGAGGAGCGACTACGACGGCGAAGGAGAGAAAACGAGGAGACGAGATACCCGAGGAAAAGAGAAATCTTCCGAAAGGTTAGCGTGCCTTGTCTCCCATTAAAGTATTTCCGAAGGCGTTTAATCACCCAATTAAAAGGATTTTCACGTATGTTAATTAGTCGGAACACATGCAAGACGCCGTGTCTTCGACTCGTTCTCGAAAGCTCGAGATAGGCAGGGTATAGGTGAGAAAGGAGGGAATAAGCGTTCGAGATAAATTCTTGGTCGAAGTGTCTGAGTAATAGAAAGGAATGCGAGAGCACACGAGGGACAGATAAACTTTACGTTTAAGTACGAGTATGTAACCACACGAGTTTACTATTATGTTTAAGATTCGATTGTTCTTTTCTCTTTCATTAAAATTTATTAAATTAAATTAGCGTAAATTATAAATAATAATCCATAAGTGGTAACTTTTATTATTTGAAAATCTTAATTCTTTCGCTCAATCAATTCGGCATTTTATTTTTTAAAACAGTCCTGCAGCTTTTAATTTAACGTTTAGGTGTCGTAATTTATCAATACAAAGGTGAAAAATATTCCTTTGTAAATGTAAATGTAT
This sequence comes from Chalcis sispes, assembly GCA_949987625.1. Lineage (NCBI taxonomy): Eukaryota > Metazoa > Arthropoda > Insecta > Hymenoptera > Chalcididae > Chalcis > Chalcis sispes. Next base: position 489,320 of record OX465097.1, read on the forward strand.
ATTTTATGTAGCGAACCTAAGGTAAATTAAAAATCGAGATCGGAGCGAGTCGCGAGTCGTGAATAAAGAGGAGAGGTTTCGAAAACGATGTCGCAACGGATCGAAGAGACAGGTGTGAGAATGGAGGTGCACGCGTAGACCCGGCGGCGAGGCGGACAAAACATGTAAAAAGGAAAGTCGTCGAGTGAAATGAGCAAGAAGCGAGGCAATATACATATAAGCTAGCGTTCGACTATCTATTCAATTATCACCTTGGTGTGTACGGTCGCGTGCATGCGGCTAAGTACGTAACGTACGTTAATCCCATTTCACGACTTCCGGCCATTCTCAGCTTTGAGCGACGTGTCCTGTGACGACGCTCCGAGTTGGGCCTCGCTCGCCAACTTCACGGATGCGCGAGCGCTTTAACGCCCTTCCATTCTCTTTCTCTTCTCTCCCCTCCCCCCTCTCTCTCTCTCTCTCTCTCTCGAAGCGACCGACGTTTTAATGCCTAAATTATATAGGTAAATTGCTTCCATTCGCGGTTTCTACCTACCGCCCTTGAGATAACGCCGAATACACTGCACAAAGCTAACTACGCCGTTTTAATTTACCTCTTCCCTTTTCTCCCCGCCTTCTTCTCCGTCTCCCTTTTCTCTTCTTTCTTATACTCTTCTTCCTTCTTCTCCTCTTCCGTCTCATTCTCATTCTTATTCTCTTCTATCCCACATCTATCAAGGGTTTTATTAAGCGTTAAATGATTTGCCTTCATGAGTTTTAACGATCATTCAATTATAAGCTACATGAGTAAAGCTTAAATTATTTTTAAGCGTTATTGTATGTAACTACATATATCGTGTGTGTGTGTGTGTGTGTGTGTGTATACATGTAGAAATGCCGTCTTCTTTAAAGTAGCTAATTTTTAGCCTCGCTTGCGTTTTAATCTTGTATAAGCTTTTATTGAAAATTCTCTTTAAAAAAAAATACGCAGCATATAATGTAAATGCCTAATTTTATATCCGCTTCAAACAAGATTAAACATGCGCTTACGATTAGGGCGAAACGCTGTAAAAAAAAAAAAAAACAAAAAAGAAAAAGAAAAAAAAAGAAAATTTAATCTCAACTTGGTTATTGACGTTGTATTCTGTGATTTTAAAATTTACCGTCAGACAAAATCTGTTGTATCGAGGAAATAAGATATTAATAAATTTAATCAGTATAAATAAACAAATGAAATTTCATATTCCGATCATACAATTTTGCCCGTTAAATATTTGATGGTGTTTTTAAAGGAATTAAGTGAAAAATTGTTGATAAAAATGGCCGATTAAAATATATTAAAATTTCCATGCATAATTTAGCCATTAAGCGCAAGTTTTCTAAATAAATGCAATTATCGAGCCAACGGGCGGGCGAAAGTGCATCTAAAAATTGAATTGAAGCCTAAAGTGTGTTAATACACTAATGTTTTCCCGGTGCTTGGTTTCGCAACGCATGCATGGCTTGCGCGACTCGCGTGCTAGCGACGTCCCTTGCGCACTCGAGGTCCATTATAGTTGAACGCTCTCTCTCTTTCTCTTTCTCTCTCTCTCTCTCTCTCTCTCTCTCTCTCTCTCTCTCGTCTGTTCGGTCGTACTCACGAGCCGTTCTCCGCTTGCCTACTCTCGAAAATGCTTCTCAAACAAAACGGATCGTTTCGCGAATCGACGCCGCGGATATCCGCGTCCGAGCCTATTTACGGCGGCTTTTTAGGAAAACCGCGCGGTCGAAGCCGTAACTCTATTGCTCTTGGTCCCGTGTGTAAGTTTACACGACAATGGCTCTTTGTTTCGCCGCCCAGCGATCGCGCGAGAGAGATCGGACCCCGATTCCGATAACGGGTATAGATGCGCTTCGGCTTCATCCAAATACTCAAAAAATAACATTTTTTTTTGCATTTCCGAACTCTCCAACTCTATTGATATTTATTCCTTCTTCCTTTCGAACGGGGCCAGTATAAAGATAAGCGATCGATCACCAAAAATTCGAAAATTATCTCACTGTATCTCGACGGTTTTGCGTTTACAGCAAGTTTACACCGCGCGAATGCAAGAAAATGGCCTTCGTCTTCCTTTGTCGCTACGAGTACCACGACGTATACTTCGTCGAAATCGATGCCACTTATATATGCATAATCATCTATTTGTAAGCGGCAAAAACTTACTTATCGTTTACAAAAATCAATTAAAATATATTTTTCATATAATCTCGTGTCTATTTTTATCAGAATTATCTAATTGTATACACTGCATCTTTATTTGTTTCATTAAAATAACAATGTCAACAAAACATCGCAGATGTCAAATGTTTCACTTGGTATAAATTTGAAGAATAATTATGTATTTGCAGTTAAAAAAAAAATTTCATTATTAATTTTATATACGTTTATATCAGGTGTAATTGATTAAAAAAAAAAAAAAAAAAAAAAAAAGTCGATAATTATTATTTTTTTTTTTTTTCTTTAATATACCATAATATGTGCCTCATGATCCGCGCCTTACACGTCGAATATTGACATAATGTATTTAATTAAAATTACTTTGTACTACAGAACAGTATATCGACAATTGAAAACTTTAGTCCCGTATTGACAATATCTCAATGAAATTGCTCGAAAATTTAATTAGCGAGAATATTTATCGAGAAACGCTGATAAAGAATTTTTAAAAAAAATTATACGCTAATAATTTTAATTAAACGCAAATGCAGAGAGAGAGAGAGAGAGAGAGAGAGAGAGACAGAGAGACAGAGAGAGACAGAGAGATAGAGATAGAGATAGAGAGAGAGAGATAAAGAGAGAGAGAGCGTTCGTTGAAAATTTTTGCTTTTCATATTCTCATAATGAAATTAATGAACATGCAAGCTTATCGGTAGATTTCACAAGGTTTTACTATAATTAATTTGTATCACGGATTAAACCCCGGTCACGTCGACCGTTTCTGTTAATCGAGAAAACTCTGTATATATATATGTCAGAGTTAAAACGGAGTAACGATTATTATGTTCTCATTGTACCGTGTAATTTATCTTATGGAGCTTTCCCAATTGCCGCAGCCGCTGAAACTCGTGCAATTGTTTTTAAACGAAAGTAATTTCAATTCACCGGTTAATTATCGCCCCGGCAAAGTTGTGAATTAAACTTGTAATTGGCTTTCGTCGGATTCGAAGAAATTGCGCTAAGCCTTCGATCCCCCAGCCCCTTCTCCAGCTCGGCCATCGCCGCCACCGCCGCCCCCGCCGGCTCCACCGCGATGCGAATATTCCGCGCGTGCGCCGGTCCGCGAACAGAAAAGCAGCTACATTCCGCGTCCGCGAATAGCCTCGAAAGCGCCGTGCCGCGAGAGGTTCCGCTCGCACGCTCGCACGCTCGTCGCGACGAAAGAGAACCGACGAGTCCCAGCGCTGGCGGATCCTTCACCCGGACCTCGCGAATCGCGTGACCGTCGGTGTACCGACGACACCGAGCTCGAGGAGCTGCCGCGACAACGAAAGCGGCCGAAACTCGTCGACAAGGCCGACGAGATGAGAGGTAAAAGTGGCCGCGAGGAATTTGAATGGCGCATAAAAATGAGATGTTTAGATGAAAACGAGGAGATAAGAGACAAAAGCCCGAAGAGCCGGCCATTTAAATTGTAATTTTCAGTACCTATTCGAAGGATCGCGTGTCCGTAATGTATGCGCATTTCAAGGCGTTCGTGCACGACATTGTAGCAGCGTGTATAGCCCCTCGTCGTCGTCGTCGTCGTCGTCGTCGTCGTGGTCGTCTTCGTCTTCGCACGAGCACGAAAACGTACACGTGAAGTCGTTCTCCGATGCTGGCTTTCCGAGCTCCCCCTATCTTGCTCGCCGTTGCCACCTCGTGCGTCCCTCGTTCTCGAGGTATCTCTCGAGTGCTGCCCGCCCCGGTGCCGCTCGCCAAGAAAAGAGCGAAGAAAAACGAGACGAGACGGAGAAAAAAGTAGGAGGAGTGGACAAGCGCGCGAAAAGGGAACTCGAGAGCCGCGATTCTACAGGTGAGAGAGGCAAGTGTTCGAACTCGCCTCGATAAAATCGCCTAAATTACGAGAGGGTTGAAGAAGCGCTGGCCTGTGAGCCATGCCAACACACACACACACACACACATACACACACACACACACTCATTATCCAATGATCGAACGCGTGCGAGTAGATTTCTATTTTGTAGAAAAGGACCGACGGCGCTCGCTGAAAGAAGAGGGCAGATTCTAATGCGAGGATCTTGCGCGACGATGAGACCTGAATATAATAAAACGACGTATAAAATAATTGGCTGTAAAGTTTTGGCAGTGTTGGTTCTTATAAGATGGGGAAAATGAAAGAAAGGAAGAGAACCATAACCAGCTCTCGGTATCCTCTGTCTCTCTCGAACCTCCTCCTCCTCCCACCCATTCTCCGTTGAAGTCTTTCTCGTCTCGGTCGTGCGTGCGCTAGCAGCCCAGAAGTCGTAAATTTTGTCAAATATTTTATTATGTGACAATTTTTATGGTAATTGTCATTATAAATTGTACGGGTTTATTTATGCTCCTGACGCGCTACGGGGAAGAGGAAAGAGAAGAGCGAGAGGGAAGAGTTGGCTTGCTTGAGATGTTCCTGGATTAGTATACCACTGTAAGAGAAAGAGAAAGAGAAAGAAAAAGAGAGAGAGAGAGAGAGAGAGAGAGAAAGAGAAAGAAATAATGAACGGAATAAAAGACCACTTGCCAGGAAACGATTATCTCTTGCGAGCGAGTACTTGTTCCTATGCTAACGAGACAGTCTTATAAGAAGTTCTTCGCGTAAATCATGGGCCGATGAGTTTTTCACGGAGGTTAAGCGATGTATGGAATTAAGTTTGGCCTGTCCAATTTCTCTTTCTCTCTCTCTCTCTCTCTCTCTCTCTCTCTCTCTCTCTTTCTCTCTCACTTAACCATTTTCAGAAAATTTCTCATTCGTCAAGATATTAATTAACAAAATGCCTTAATTCAACGAAATATTCCAAAGATTTTGACATATGTTATCGCGAAAACTTTTACGAGCGGACTTTAAATTGACGTACCAATAAAGAAACAAATTTATAGTTGTACTTTTTTATTTTTGATGAGCTCATGCTTTGTATAAATACTGAGGTACATTTTATACCAATATATAACTCATTTGGGAGTTGCTTATGCATAAATATTCTTTACCTTGTCTTGCATAAAAAAATATTTTTTAGCGTCAAATCAAGTTAAAGTTATGGACAAAAAAATAAACGTTAAAAAATGTAAGCGCAATTCGACCGTCGTTGATTCTTTCGATAAATTTTAGCATCGAATTGAATCGGTAAAGTGGCTTTTCAAAACCGACTTCCGTCGTTTTCAATAATACCTCGCAATACAGACCTAACGAGAGGAAAAAAACGAAATAAAAATGAAAAAGATAAGCAAAGAGAAGAGTAACGTCGCAGTATGACGAGAACAAAGCGAAAGGGAGATAAAACGAGTTGGGACAGCCACCGAAGCCTTTTCACGTCAAGCAAAGCAGAAAACTTAAATCAATGGAAGTATCCACGGCACGGCAGAGACTTAGGACGGTGGGCTAAACGTATGGCGAGAGAAGACGTATGAAAAGAGAAGTAGAGGGGAGAACAAAGAGGAGGAAGGAGGGGGGGGGTAGCTCGTTAAATGATCTCATTAGCACATTCCTGGTCGTTCGCCTTCCCTCCACGTGTCAACCAAACTTTAGACCTTCCAGCGCTAAAGACTCCTCGTCGGGTTGTATATGTTTACTCGACGACTTGCCGTTACGGTGTTAAATAATCTTTCGTCTCGGATCTTGCTTCACACATTTATTCCTTTTTCTTCGTTTGATCTTTGTAATCTTCTTTTACTTTTTTAAATGCCGGAATTTCTTGGCTTCGATTATATACCAATAATTCGACAATACAACGGCAAAAAAATACCAAATTTTTAAAATATTGTGAAGATATTTTTTTCATAAGGTTGTGCAATTATTCATTAAAACAAACATTTATAGTCTTAATTGACAATTTTTTTTTTTTTTTTTTTTTTTTTTTTTTTTTCTTTTCGGCAAGAAAAATATTACACGTCGATTATATGAAACATCGATCGGATGAAATTCTTTTTTTCTTCCACTCGAGTTTTAAAGATGATTGATTTGTATCGTAAAGAGAAGTGCGCGGCAAAAGGCGAGAGAATGACGGACACGGGATGAAAGAGAGAAAATAAATAGCATTCTTCGAGATCTGAAATCGCTTTGGCGGACGACGAGTCGCGCAAAGAGCAAGAGAGCAAGAGAGAGTAAGAAAGAGCGACCGACGGGCCGAGAGGGAGGAAGAAATAAAGAGGCGGTATCGTCTCTCGTATCGAATGTAGCGCGCGGTGTCTCATACCGTCAGACGAGTTTGCTAGTAGGTATTGAGTTCAAGTAATTGGTTCAGTATTACATTCCTGGTCTGCTCGGTACATCGCTTCCCCTTTTTTCGATATATCCTTGCTGCCCCTTCTACTAAAGTCTGAATTTGTTCGGTGCATGTAAGGGGGAACGGAAATCATTTTCATCTTTTAATTAAGTTCAATTGTAGGGTCACTTTTTTTTTAACGCAATTTCTCTTCTTTTTTTAATATATAAATTTTTTTTAACATATAAAACGATGTTTTGCTCGTAATATTCATTTTGCAACAAGTTGCAATTGATAATGTATTTTAGCTAGTTTGAGAATATCTGTTTGACCGAAGTGAGTCGCAGTTAAAATTAAATTTAATTATTATAAAAACTTGACTTAATTAATAAGAAATTTGCCATTTCATCCAACTTAATAATTAAGTCACTAGAAGCCAATAAACTATTCAATACTCATTTTAGTTGAGTTTGAGCAACGCTTTAAGTAAATCGAATTTTCATTTGCCTCGTTATGTAGAATTATGTGAAAATAATTTAATAAAAGAATTTCGATATTTGAATTATCAAGGTAGTATTATTACATTTAATTAAACTTATGCGCCATAGTGAAAACTCAAAGTCACAAGTCGTTTAATTTTATTAATTAATAAATCAAAGTCCCAGTATTTAGGTAAATTTTTTTTTTTTTTTTTTTTTTTTTTTTTTTTTTTAAATAAAATTCTCCTTAATGATTCGAGTGCTTATGAAGTAGATTAGTATGAAGAGCAGCGTTATTGAATTTAAAAATAATCACCGAGCGTGCAAGATTCATCATTGGAGGCGCTTTTCTCTCGTCACAGTTCGACATTAATCGATCAATAGATCATCATTCCGGTGTTGCCTCGTTACGCGGCGATGCGCGCACACAAGGTCGTTCGTTAATTTGATTTGGTGCGTAGAGCGATTTCGTGTACCGGCTGCATCTAATCATCCCAAAGATTTACGGCGCACGTCTGTCTGAGTTTGGCCGACTCGCTCGCGCGGCGGAAAGATAGACCGAGGGAGAGGAGGAGGCGGCGGAGGGGGAGAAGAAGAAGTCGCTGGCTGCCGGTGCAGCCCGCGAGCGGTATAATTAAAACAGAGACGCGGACGGAGATGAAGACGAAGAAAGTAGAAGCTGCGCTCGTTTAATTACATGTAGCCTCGGCGCTACTCAAAGCGGCGCGCCGGTTCGGTGCCTTCACGGCAGCTTTTCTCTCGCTACTTGGAACTCCACGTCTAGGATAGGGTAGGGACGATGGGGCGCGGAAGGGATGGAAGGGAAGGCAAGGGAAGGTGCTACTTATTGACCAGAGACATTCGAGATATTGGCTTTTTTCCGCGCTTACGACTTCCCGTCTGTCTGTTCGTCTGTCTGTTCGTCTGTCTGTTTTTCTAGCTCTTTTACCGACTGCCGAACAATTTTCGCGAATCAAACCGCGAATATTCTGCGCTAGATTTTAAATTTAAAATCAGTGCGCGCGGCAAAACAATAACCGGTAACTGCGCCGCACGCTCTCTGCGTTCGCTTCGTTATGAATAAGAAATAGTAATTTTAGTAAAATAAACTTACCCCGAAAAATTATTTTTCTTTTTTTTTTTTCTTTGCCCTTTTTCGGCTCTTCCCTCCTGAGCCACATAATTATAACGTGCAACTCTGTATTCGTTGTCGGGTAATAATTTTGGACGATAACAGGCCGCCTTTGGAGCATACTAGCTCCTCTCTATTGCGCATGCAGCTGCTCGTATGTACACGGAGATCACAAATACACAATTTAATCACCGGAGCGACGGCATTGTCGCGGTGGCCTACGCTTAGTCGCGTCTTGTACGCCGCCGTTTTTCCTCGCTTTTTCTCCTTCTCATCTTCTGCAGTCTCGGCGACGACGCAATCCAAGGAGACGTCTCGCAATCTTAGCTTTCGCGCAGGAGCCTCGCGAACTCGCTTGATTTAAAATTGATTCATGCAAATTGGTGCTGCACGAGCAATTAACAATTCCTTGTAGAGCGAGGCGCGCGAGCTCGCGAGCTGCCGTTACGATATAGCTTTTGGGCGATGCGAGGGGTATGAAGGAAAGAAGAGAGGGATAGAAGGAAGGGAGGAAGGGAGGAAGGGAGGAAGGGAGGAAGGGAAAAAGGGAGAAAGGGAGGAAGAGAGGAGGCGGTAAGGCGCGGATGGAAAACGTAGCGAAGCGGAAAGGAGGCGTCGGCCGGGGAGTTTCGGCATAGCGGGGTACATAGCTGAGCTGATGAAGGACGAAACACAGAGAATGCGCGATGCTCCGAGAAAATGGAATTAATTTGCTAGGATTAAATTCGCCTAGTGCAGTATAGAACGGCAAATGTTCCTTGAGCTTGCGCGCTTACCGGTGTCTTCGTGCGCTTAGTACGTTTAGTCTTTCGCTAAACCTGCACCTGTGTACGTTTTTGCCATACCGCGAGGATGTGTGCGTCGCTCTCTCTCTCTCTCTCTCTCGTTTACTCTCGTTTGCTCTCGTTTGCTCTCGTTTACCCTCGTTTGCTCTAGCACGCGCGCACTTTCTTGGCTTGGCGTCGGTGCGTGGAACGCGCAAACTCTTTGTGATCCTCGTACACGGAGGATGTCTGTCTCGCTCGCTCCCCGCTGGTTTAGCTCGGGAAAGAAGCGCTCGACGAGGGGCGAGGAGCAGCATCGAATCGAGAGGGAGTGGAGGATTCGCAAATTTAGATTCACATTGCGAATTCAGTAAATAAGTCAAGTTAACGTCCCTTCATTTTCGGCCCCATTTCCTAATTCTCTCACGAGCATTAATCGCGAAATTGCTTGAATATTCTACTAGCTTCTATCGGACGACCTATGCATCGACCAGCTCTATAAGTTGCGCGCTTATAATGAATAGAACATGGAATTCGCGACGGCGAGCCTTAATTCTGCAGCGCCGTGGCTCCGAAGATCGATAATTCAAGCGATAATTTTAAGCTAATTATCATTCTCTATAACTAATACAAGTATTTACTTAAAATTTCTCGTTCGCCGAAAATAGAGTTAGATGTGGCAATAAATCATAATGTAGAACTATCGCGCTCAAAACATCGATAACAAATCTAATTACCTAACTAAAAAATCTCTTCATGCACCGATAGAAGAATTAGCTCGATATTCCACAAAAATAGTTTTGCAAGCCAAGAAAATCATTCAAGAGGAAAATATTTACTCGACTAAAGAATTTTTACTCTTAGTTTTACATTGATGTGTATCTGTAAATATCAAAAACCAAAAGTAGAATTTCTTGAGTCGAGTAATTATTTTTATATAAAAAAAATGCTCAAAATTATTTTTAGCGATTAAAGCTAATTCTTTTATCGGTGTAATCCATTTATTATTTTTAAGCGAAGGGAGCACTTTAAAGGAGAGACGGCCGCTTTTTAAAAAATTACTCGATTGCTTGCGACGATATCGAAAACAAAGGCAATTTATACAATGGGCAAATAAATTACACTGAATAATCGTAAATTAAGCCGTTGAATAAAAGAACGAGATCAAATAGAAGAAAAGATGGAAAAGGTTAGTCGTGAAAATCGCGGTTGAACCGGAGAGGCTTGAATTTAGCAGACATTCAATTAAATATTGATCCGGAGGGCTCTGTTTAGCACCGGTAAACAATTATGCACGCTAATTAATGCTTTGGCTCGATGTTGTCGGCGCAATCAAACCGTATCGTCCTCGAGCGTTCGCTCGCTCGCGGATCGTTGATCCCCTAGTACCGTAGCGGAGCTTGGCCTACTCGATCTATACTGTATACGCGCGTCAAACCGTTCGAACCTAATGAGTAAGACTCGAGGGCAAAGGTCGCGAAGCCGTGAGCTCGGCGAGTACGCGCGCGCATGAGAAAGAGAAGAAAAGCCGACGAGTCGTCGAGTAGCAGAGCTGCTGCACCAACATACTAGCATGGCGAGGCTAAGAGCCGCTCGATCCCGATAAAAGTGGCTGATTAATGCTCGCCTTTTCCACTGTCGTATTTACTATTGATCGATTAAGATGCAAAATAACTTGAAATTCAGCTCGGGCAGCGTAATCGTTTGCCGCTAAAAAATACCTCGAGATTATTGCATTTTTTGTGCGGCATGAGTAATTTCCTGTGATAAAAAGAGCGACAAATAGAGCGCTGTATCGCAGAGCCGCGCAGCTCGGCTTGCACGGATCCATTAATATCATTGCTAAGCGCATTGTATATACGTATACAGAGAAAGAGAGAGAGAGAGCATCGAACGAGTTAGTGAAGAGAGGCTATATCTATGACCCACGTACGCGGCCACGCACAATTTTCCAGCGGCGGCCAAGCAAGAAGACACCAATGGCGTGTACCTGGGCCGCATGCTTTAACTATCCCTCGATCTAAATGTACTCTAATGGACTGCATTAAATGTCGGAGCCGTCCATGTCGGGAGGCTTCGTAGTCGACAGAGAGTGCCGAGGCAACCCGGCCGCGATTAAGAGCAAGGGAGCGAGCCTCTAGAAAAACAAGAATCAAGGGGGTGCTGTTGTCGACCGCTCATCGCTGGCCGCGCTTTTAAAGGGACGAGGGAGCGAGAGAGAGAGAGAGAGAGAGAGAAAAAGAGAAAAAGAGAGAAAGAGAAATATGGATGCCGAGCTCCGCTTCAAAATGCTTCAACGATTAAACGTAAAGTCGAGGTAACCGACATCCGAGGAGGTTGCGTTTTCTCGTAATTGAATTCGTAATTTTCATAAAATCTCTTAAAAAATGAATAAATAACAAATGAACCATCGACGATCGACGGTTACCGGACACCACGGAAATAAGTAAAAAATCCGAACGAGACGCTCTGGATGGCCCTCTGTACTCGCGGCTTTTTTCTTTTTAGATCCAAAATTTTTTTTTGCTTTTTACATATGCGCGTTTATTTTTGTTCAAAACCCACGACGCGACTGATTATTCGCGTACATTTCTCAAACGCTTAACAGTTTCAATCTTTCCAAGTTCAATGTATCGAATAATGCAATAATAGCGCGCGAACGTTTCAATAATAAATGTAAGCTGTTAATTTAACCTGACAAGTGCGTAGGATAAAATCATGATAAGAAAAAAGAAGAAAGAAAGAAAGAATGAATGAAAGATAGGAAAAAAAAAAAAATAGAGTGCCATCGTTAAAGGCGCGAAGAAGAAAAGTTACAAGAGAGGTATAAAGAGTTCGAGCGCAGTCGAGGCACATTGTCGAAACAGCCCGTCGACGGGTCAGTTCTTTTCACTTGACGGCAGCTCGCATGTAAACGCGCGCTCGATCGCGATCGTCGCGGGACGAGTTCACAATTAACGACGCGCCACCTCGCAACGCGACACCGAGCCTCCTCTTCCTTTGCTCCTTTTCTCTTTTTCGCCCGTGCGAAGAGAGAAGTTGACTTTGCTTTACGAGGCCGATTTCACTGCTAATTAAGGGAATGGAAAAAGGAAGGCAAAGAACATGGAATAAAAATAAAAGAGAGCCCTCGAGCATTGCTATGCTCCAACGATGGGTCACATAAGAACGTGTGCGCGTGGAATGTCTTTAATTAATTTCGTCGAAGCGCGAATCTTGCTAACGATTTGCTCCGCTATATTCATTCATTCTAACGTATTTATATACAATAATTATTAACACAGAAACTCGATAAATAATTCCCGCGTTCCCTGACTCGGGCGGATTAACTAACGAATGTTTGTATCCGAAACGATGTGCACGGAAATAAAGTAGCAAAATCAGTAGCAAAAGCTTGCGCTAACTACACCCTACTGCGACGTTATGTAAAAGTGCAAAATATCTGGATCACTCGAGCAAAATGCCTTATATTTTGGAAAGTTTGGACACGTGCGACGAACTCGCCCATTGGGGACGAGTCGCGGCGTAAATCGTCTATCGCAAAAAGATAACGTCATTGCCTTTTCAACGACGCTCGCGACACCGAGGCATCGCCAACGCAACGACAACGCGACGCGAGTAGGACGGCGGAGAGGGAGAGTCGGTTTTATTTTTGTGCGGGTCGCGCGAACATCGCATACCTATCGTCTCGCGGCTGCCAGCTGCTGCGTTTGTTTGTAAGCGCGCTTCGCCTCTTTCTCTGGCACTTTCTCTTTCCCTTCAGCTTCTGCGGCGCTCGAAGCTCTTTTCGCGATCCAAAGCGTTAGCCTTTCCCTCTAACGCGCGCTAAATTCCTCATCTCCTTCTCCCTTCCCCTATACTCGTCTCCTGCGCATCGCGTATTTTCTTGCTCCCAGATACGTGACTCATGGCTCGCAGCCATTTTAATTATTTTCCGCTTGTTTTAAATCTAGAACTTGAACGAGTGTGATTTGATAATTAAAAAAAAAAAAAAAAAAAAAAAAAAAAAAAAAAAAAAAAAAAAAAAAAAAATCATGCGGCTGCTCGTCAAAGAATAGTTAAGTTGACGCGAGAAACAAATGACTAGTTGAAAAAACAAATTTTTAGAAATCGATGTACGATGACGATGGAAAAATTATTAATTAAGATGAGTAAAGACAGGCAAAAAAGCAAGCTAAACAGTGGATGCCAAAAAGACTGACCTAAATACGAGAGCTCGTAATAGCCGCACAAATACAAGTAAAAGCATTTAGAGAGCAGTCCGTCGCTTGAAAGAGGAGAAGAAAAAGAGCCAGTAGCCGTAGACGGAAGCGAGAAAGCTTCAAGAGGGTAAGTACGTTAGGTGGAAATAGTCAGAATCGTAATCGCGCTACTACTTAACTAAATGAATTCAATATCTTGGAATAAATACATTGATAAATCAGCCACTTCGCTAAAAGCTTACTTTACTTTAGCCGGGAGAACGAGCCTTCTGTCTGGGCGCACGCAAACAAACGCTCTCTTTCCTCTTTTCCCGCGTCCCCGCCGCTCTTTCTTTCTCCGTCTCCGTTCTTCCCGCGCGTCTTTACCCGTAAGCTATCGCGTTTGTTCTTGCAGTGCCAAGCGACACCGTCGGCGGGCCCGAGGAGCGGGATGCCAACGAGAAGAACGAGAACGAGAAGAAAGCGAAGAGAGAGAGAGAGAGAGAGAGAGAGAGAGAATAAGATGAAACGAGGAAAGGCCATCGGCAGAGGAAACGAGCGCGCGGTCCGCGAAATAAAGACAGAGCTACGGCCGCCGGGTGAGACGAAAAAAGAACTAGAGCGAGATCGCATCGAGAAGGACGCAACGACTTTGTACGAATAGAAAGAGGGAGAGACAGAGAAAGAGAGAGAGAGAGAGAGAGAGAAAGAGAGAGAAAGAGAGAGAGATTGCTCATGGAGCGATGCTCCGCGACCGCGTGCTATAACAAAGAAGAATCTTGTTTGTTTCTCGCCGACAGATATCGAGAAAAAACTATTAGCATTCGGTATTTACAGGGCTTGGAGAACAACTTCCATTGTCCGCACTCTTGTTCGCGCAATACCGATGCGACGAATAGACGTTGTAGCTCAAAATAATGCGTGGGGCAAATATAAAACTCCATTTATGCCGATCGTAGCTAGAGTACGAGGCTCGATCAATCTCGCTAATAAAATTAAAAGAAAAAAGCCAGCTGCTGGGAGCCGAGCGAGCAAAAAAGCACGAAACGAAATGGATTGGACCAGCCGCGTCGACAACACTAGCGCCAAACGTTACGAAAAAACTGCTATTCTGACTTAATTGATTGGTTATAAACAACGTTTTTCTTCTCCAATTAAATAAAGTAGCAAAACATAAAAAAAAGAAGAAAAAAGAAATTGATAAAAAAAATCAATTTTTATTTCGACGTTAAATTCGCTCGAGTGGATAAATCAGTTGTCCGACAGAGTTGCGGTGTTTCCAATGATAAAAAAAAAAAAAAAAAAAAAAAAAAAAAAAAAAAATAAATAAAAATAAAAAATATAAAAAATAAAAGTAAAGGGAAAATAGAATAAAAAGCAATAAGGTACATTGTAATAACGCAGTAGCCTCTTAGTACGCGTGTAAGAAGAGTCTTGGGAGAGGTACTTTTTAGCGAGCGAGGGTGCTAAGCCACGCGCGCGTAAGAAAACGAGCTTGATGGCTTCGACGCGCCGGTCGAGGCGTTGTGATTAAAGAAAAATCCGCAACTTGTTGAACGTTTTAAATATTCATCCGCCGATGTAGCTTAGACTTGATAACCGCTGTTTTCGGTGCGCCCCTCCCTTGGCAACTCGAGAGGCGTCCTTCGGCCCCTGGGAGGAAAAGCTAGGAGCCTCGCTTCGCTTCGCTCATTTTCTCTCGGCTTCGCTGACTCTTTCCATCTCTGCTTTCTTCGGCGCGTTCTTTGCCTCGCGGCAAATGAAATCCGCTAAAACGTTTTCTTAGCGCCCGGTATCGCGCTTTGACTAAAAGCTCTCGAGAGCTTTTAAGCTTTCTCTCTGTCTGTCTCTCTCTCTCTCTCTCTCCCTCTCCCCCCCCACACTCTTTAAGCGCTTCTTCGTCTTCTCAGCGGGAGCTGGGAGTTTCTGTGGCTTTGTATTAGATAACCATCGGACGAGTGCAATTACGGGCCGTTAATCGCGCGTAAAATTTATCGCGAGAATCGGGACCGCGAGCGAGTGCTGCAGCGGTACAAAGGAGCCGGCTCTTAATGCGTCCGCGAAGCAAGAAAGAAGCGAGCCCGGAGATATCTAGCGCTCTCCCGAGCATAAGTACATTAAAAGTGACTCGCGAACATTTTCGCGAGGAAATAAAGAGGAGAGGAAAACGAAGGCGAGCGAGAGCCGAGGGTGGGCGCCGTTAAGTGGATGTACCTACGTTCCGTTCTCTCTTTCTCTTTGCGTCATAGAGAACGCAAGCCAACCCTCGGCGAATCGCGCCTGGCAACGGTCCAGCCTAATGGAGACTCTTAGCGTAATTAAACGTAAACACGTTCGAGGCGTCGCGCTAATCCGAATGCTTATCGAGGGCCGTCGCTGTTGCCTCAGCTCCCTCGCTCTACCTGGGCCATTCATCCTTGGACGCGCCGCGGCAAGGGCCAATGGGGCCTATTGTGCGAGCGCCCGAGTCTCGCCGGCACGGTAATGATAAATCAACACTGTATTGTACCGCGAGCTTAGTCCAAGGATGACTCGTTGCGCATGACTCCATATCCCTCTCTCGTCGTTATACTCGTCGCTTTTCCATTTAAATCTGCATCGCGCGTGCGACACCTTTCGCACAGATCCAATCGCTTCTCCGGATAATGGCACCGCGTGGGAAACAATACAGACGAGCGGACGAATATTCAATCGAGCAGATTGTACTTTATTATTCGATCTTTTCCAATAAACGTTTTCTTTCGCTTTCGCGTCGAGGCGCTATAACGCTCAAAGTCTGCGCGTACGATACTTACCCTCGAAGGGCTGACGAAAAAGAGCGCAAGACGCAAAGGAGTAAAAGAAATAATAAGCGCGGCATCAACGAATTTTTAATATAGGTATAGTATTCTCTAGCTCTTGGACTTGTGCGCATATTTGGCCGACGCGACTCATTCGAACTTCGCATAATGGAGTGGTGGATGGTCACCGCCTAGTTGAGGTGACCATCCAGAATATAAAGCTAGTTGTCTTGGTCTCTTTAGTATTTAGAGATTTCGAATTAATTAATGCCAAAGTAAAGTCCAGCGAGTTGAGAAAATGTTTCTTCCTCATTTTCCTTTTTCGCGCGCTTTTACTGTTGCACCGAAGCACGCGTTTCGGTGTATGCAGCGTATGCGTCACCCACGCGAGCCCTCTAAATATACGCGAGCGTTTAAATGGAAGCAATTTAATAAAACCAAAAGACGGAGAGAGAAAAAGATAACGAGAGCCTAAAAGAGATTAGAGAGGAAAGAAGGGAACAAAAAGTACATAAGCTTACGAACAAATTGTACTTGAATCTCGATAAATTTACTAGGTAAAATCAATTGCAAGATAAGCGTCACTCGTCTCTCTCTCTCTCTCTCTCTCTCTTGCTCTTTTTCTCGCACATTCCTTTCCTTTCAGAATTGCTACTGCCTGTGCCGCTTGTGCCGTGGTATCTGCTTCGACAAATAAAACCTAATGGAAGGTACCTATAACGCACAGGTATTCCTTCGCTACTAGTTCTTCTACCGCATGTAGTCACTCCGACTATATATACTTGTACAATATGTCATCGCAATTGTAAAAAATTATTATTACCATATCCGAGTAATGCGCTATCAAAAATTTTTATATTTATTTGGCTGCGCGTCAACGACGCTGATATGGAAAATTAGTAGAAAATAGCTAGGATCGAGGTGCGCGTTTTGAATTGAAAAAAAAGGCAACAAAAAAATCGATAGTTTAACGTACGAGAAGGAAGGAAGACTAGGTGGACAAACAAGTAGAAAGAGCGATGTTAATATAGGTGCGATGAGGTCGTTCTTAAGATTACAACAGTAGCGTCTAACGGGATTTTAGAGGCGTCGGCGCGGGGCTACCGTTTAGCAATGTATAATAGTGCACATTCAAGTGGCGGATGAACTTCGAGAGCGATAACGATAACGATGGCGTCGAGCGAGCCGCGTTGCGGCTATGATGCGCAGACAGCGATCAGTAAACCCAATAGCGGGTAGCTAATGACGGTCGAACCGATATCCGACATGCGGAGTACGCCCCTTGCCGCTTTGGCTAATTGTCGGTAATTTTTATGCAGATCCAATATCTCCTATCACAAATTCAGACAGAGAGAGAGAGAGAGAAAGAGAGAGAAAGAGAGAGCGAGCATCAATCGAACAAGGAACGCTCTTCCGATTCAACGTCGAGAGCGTCGTCGCCCTTCGGCCCGAGATGATTTTCGGTCGGTGCATTCCTTTGAGGGCCGCCACTATCGCTGCCGCGCTTGCGTAATCAATTACGCAAATTATGTAACAACTCGAATTTATAGAATCAATGTTGAAACGATCAAAAAATTAATGGGAGTAATCGGCGAGCCTTCGGCGCGCTCGGCTCAGTAAAAGAGCCGAATACTTCGAATCTCAATGATCGGACGATCGATGCGAATACTTTTTTAAAGAGCGGATGCTCTTGTTGCTAATCCGTATGAACTTTCGCGCGTCCGACAAACAGCAAATGCTAATTTATCCGATTCATCGTGCGCGTGTGTGAGCAGAGCGCTATACAATAATGCATCTTTAGCCACGGCTTAAAGATACTGCAATGCAAACAAAATTACTATTGTCAATCAGCATAATGTGAAAGCGTCGTAGAAACACGTGTGCTCGAGTAAAACAAACGAAATGATGGGTTCACGGTAATGGAGAATAAAAGAGACAGCTTGAATTAAAAGGCGTATTTAGTGAGGACGTTAAGTGACTCTTCTTGGAGCTCCGAGTAAAAGTTGCGCGCGGAGGAAAGAGCCTTTTGAAACGATGAAAGAGTGGAGGACGAAGAAGAAAACGGCGCGACGTGGAGGAGAGAGTCCAAGGAATATTATGGCTATTAACTAAACACGAAGACAAGAAATGGGAGAGTCGAGACATACATCAAGTTCCATCTTTGTGGCGCGCTTCTCGGAAACCACAACGGCATCTCTTTTCGTTACGCCCCACTCTTGGCTCTCCACTCTCTTCTTCCTCTAATTTTCTGTGACTCTTGTCCTCTCACCAGCACCGAGCGCAACACGAGGTCAGTTCGACGCAAAGTACAAATTTAACTCCTTCGTCACACGCGATTCAACGGCTCGCGATCGAATAGACGACTGCTAGCCCGCCGCTTCGCTTACCTCTGCTCTCTCTCTCTCTCTCTCTCTCGATGCGCTCTTCGGGGCCTTTCTTTTTATCATCGAGCAGCGAAAAGGTACGCGTTATGGACAAAAAGAGGAGTCGAAGAATCTTTTAAAATTAAAAGCCGAGAGCCAAGAGGTGAATAGAACTACGGCGTAGCGTAAATAGAAAGCTCTTTTGAGACATAACTCAAAGCACCCGGTCCGTGGAAGAAGTATGCTCGAGGGCGTAGCCACGTGCGTCTTCCTTGGAAGCGGTCGCTTCTGACCGATGGGCTCGGAAATAGCGAAGAGTTCCGATTCGCCAAAAAGCTCGCCGTAAGTTGGAATCGCGAGGCAGCCAGAAGAGAATCTCGATCGGGCTTAGCGGCTCCGTCGCTTTTGCTTTCGACTCTATTTTTCATCGGATAGAATATATTTTTGAAACGAAACGTTTCGACTGCGCGCGAGCCTCGTTGCAGGCAAGAGACACGGAATCGCTCGATCGAGTTGCGACGAAGCATTGAAAGCCGGTGCAGGCAACCAGGAAGAACGACATCTATTCTGGATTCTCTCATGTGCACAAAAACTGTAGGACGTGAATATGCATGTGCAAAGAAAGTGAGAAGGGGAGGGAGAAGAGAAGAGAGAAAGAGAAAGAGAGAAAGCAATAAGGGTGTGAGGCTGAAGGAAAAATGTGGCTTGCGTTCAGCGTTCTTTTAAGTTAATTGGCAAAGTTGAATGAAAAAGCTCGACAACGAGTGCCTCGCGTGGCTAGGGATTAACGACGGCGGATGGATCAGAAATTTTCCGTGAAAATAAAATGCGGGCTTGGGTAAAAAGAGAGACAAAGAGAAATAACGATGGAGAGTGAGAGAGAGACAGAGAGAGAGAGAGAGAGAGGGAGAGAGTTAGAGATGCAGATGGAGGGAAAAAAGGAGTGAGAGATAAGGGGAAGGGGATAGCAGGAGTAAGAAAGAGAACTGCAGGTACGAGCCTTTGTTTGTCGTTCGCTGCAATTACCTCCAACCCGGTAACTTCATAATTAACTCCCACTCATTTAACAAACTTTACTTTTAATGTTTTAAAAATAGTAATTAGCAGTGGCGGCAAGCGAAGAAAGTAGAAAAAGAGAGGGAACGCGAGAGGTATCGAGGAGAGCGGGATCCGACGAAGAATGAGGAGGGAAAGAGAGAATGATAGAAAGAGAAAGAGAGAGGAGGAGAGAAATGAAGAGAGAGAGAGAGAGAGAATAAAGGACAGAGAGGGAGTAATTAACTATCATGCAACCCCTTTCCAACAGCAGCCGGCGTAGCAAGGAGGTAATTGGACCGGAGTCTTATATACGTGTGGAGGTGCGGAGATGGCGAGGGCAGGTTTTCGAGAAGCAGCGCGAGAACGAACCGACATCATCGGGGTGGGGGTGGAAGGAAGGATGAGTGGAGCAGGGAAGGAGCGAGGAGGGGGAGCTGAATAAAGGGTTGCTTAAAATTGCACACAGTGCTGCATTATGGAGCCTCTGACGAGGTTCGGAGGAGACCAGCCCCGAGGAGAGAACCGACGAATAACGACGGCATGGAAATCCATTAACCCCCTTCAGTCGCGAATTAATTGCGATCGTCTAAGGGTGAGTCCTTTGAAGGGACGTGCAAAATAGATGCCCGCGAACGCGCACAAGCGGCGGCGATGGCGGCGACGGTGGCGGCTGAGCCGTCCTTTGCCGAGCTTCTCGTTCTCTCTCTCTCTCTCTCTTTCTCTCTCGTTTGGACTTCTCGATTAGCTACGTGAGAAAAAAGAAAAAAAGCACGTGCGAGGCAGTCTCTGAGCGACACAAAGCCTTTTCTCTATCCTCGGTGTTGTGTCGGATCGCGAGAGGGCAAGTAAAGGTAGGGAGCGAGTGAGCGAACGACCGACCGATCGACCGACCGACCGACCGACCGACCAACCGACCGACCGACGAAGAAATCGAAAAGCGCCTGTAATGAATTTCCTGAAAACGGTAAGAGTAATGAAATAGTTGCTACCTTCGTTAAACCTTTATTTAATTAAACTTATTTACTTGTACACTCGTTTACTTTTATATGAACAATGAGCTCTCACCATTTAAATAAATTAGAAATCGAGAGTCGCGGAAATGTTTTGAATGTTGAATTATGTTTTCAATTTAAATGGATGAGTAAATTTAAGAGAGTCGAAATAAAAATACGCAAATCTAAAGCAATAACGATTACGGATCGGGGCGACAAAAGGTAAAAGGCGGATGGCTGCGTGTGGGTGTGTGCAGAAGGAAACCGAGGGAAAGATCGAGAACTCTTGGCGCGGTTAATCAGAGCCTTAAGGCCTCGGCGCTGCCGGGAGGTGAGAGGCGAGGGCAGCCAGGCAGAGTCGAAGAGGCTTCTTCTTCGTTGGGAAGAGAAACCTCTCCGATGCTGGTAACTAATCAGCGCCGAGCTAGAGAGGACTGTGCGTGCGCGCGTACACCACCTACGGTGGCCCGTAGACGCGCCGATAATAATCCGCGTTCGCCTCAAGAGTTGTCTCTCCTGTCTCACGAGCAGTCCCTTCCTCTTCGTTCGACCGTAATAAGTGCCGTAGCTTCTTCTCGGCTTCTTTCTTGCACTTGGTTATTAAAAAATCGCGGCCATTTGGAATTTTAATACTTTTCAACTTTAAATACTGGGATTTTAATTTTTGTAATTAAAATTCTGATCTCTATTTACTCTTTAAAAATGTAAAAAAATGAACTTTGCCGCTGTTAAAAACAATAATTTGAGTTTTGGAATAAGTATGTAGTACGAAACTTGCAGAAAGGGTGGAGTTGGCGAGACTTGTAATTAAATTTTGTAATTAAGTTATAATTCGGATTTATTTTTTATAAGAAGAAAAATTCGTATGGAAAAATTCTTAACGCAAGATGCGTGGCAACGCGAGAAAAGGTACAATCGATGAAAGGGCTTGCTCGTTTGGATGTCTTCGACATTGAGCGTTGACGAGAGCGGCTGCTGCTTCGTTCGAAAACACAGAGTATAATTAACGAAATTCATTATACTGGCGAGAACCAATTTCAGAATATCTCCTCGACGCCCAAAGAGCGACAAAAAGAGAGAGAAAGAGAGAGAGAGAGAGAGAGAGAGAGAGAGAGAGAGAGACAGCAAACGACTCGCGGCGAGGCCGTCGCCATCGTCGCCGCTACGGTAACGACGTAGCGATGACGCTGGGTTCCTTAATCGCGAAAAACCGTAAAATTTAATTAAATTTTAGAACGACGAACGACAAAAGTGAAAAAGCAGAAGGGAGCACGGTTACGGCTAATAACGTGTCGTCGCACAATAATAACATTAAAGCACCGAGCGTAAGATACTGACCTACTTTAACCATTTGATAATAATTACACGTGTAAAAAACTTTTATTATTGCGATAATTTTTGATTGCTCAACTCCTATATATATATATATATATATGATATTCGTTATTTTATTGTTCAAACAAAGAAAAACTGCGTAAGATGTTTCGTTATCAAGAGGCTTACTATGTATGTATCGCATATACATACATATATTCAGAGAATTTTGCTCTCGTTGGAATGCCTTCGAGCCGCGGCATGTTTCTCTTCTTCTCTCCTTCTGCCTCCAACTCGCACTTCTTACTCACACCTATTTTGGAACTGAACGAGCCTCATACACGCGCGCACAAAAACAATCTTTCTTGAGTGTGCTCTCTCACGGGATTGGAAACATTCTTTTGCACACTCCATATTCTTCAAGGGCATTGCGGCAACTTTTTAAACGTTTACTATGCTGTATATATATATATATATATATATATATATATATATATATATATATATATATATATATATATATATATATATATACAGATTACAATACTGTGTGCTGATTACTTTTATTTACATTCAATGAAAACAACCGTTCGTTTTTATAAATCCTACTATATTTAATATTATACAGATGTATTATTAAAAAAGATAAAAGTAGATTGTACTTTACCAATATTAACTAAATAAATATCCAATAAAATTTTTTTAATCGATTTTCAAAAACTTTAGCACAAAGCGTTTATAAACAAAGTTTAAAATTATTTCCAAATTTCTGGAATTTATATTTGGAATAATATATTGGCACAAAAACGATTACGTTTTAAAATTCTTCCTCAAATAAATAATACAATCAAGCAGTATACGGCGGATAGAAGAAAATACCAATAGAATAAATATCTAGCAAAGTGAAAGAAAAAGAGAGAGAGAGAGAGAGAGAGAGAGAGAGAGAGAGAATTGGATTTTTCTAAGTAAAGGACTTGAAGAAAAATAAGAACGGAAAAAAGAACGTATGTTTCATTCAAGAGGTGACAAGTCATAGCGAAAAGAGGATCAAGTCAAAGAATGAATTAGGCATGGCAGTGTCGCAGGACTCGCTTTTACGCCTTCCTTTCTCTCCCTCTCTGTTTCTGCGCTCTCTTTCTTGCTTTTTCAATATTTAAGAGGATTTGAATTTCGTTCGGCGTGAGGACGTCCGGACGAATTTTAGCCGAATCGTTTAAAGACTCGACCGCCGACAGACTCTCGTGAATGATTAAACATACGTCTTCTTTTTCTTTTTCTTTTTCCGTCTTCTTCCGCGCGAGACATGGAAAATAGACCGAAACTCGAAGAGAACCGGACGCGAATTCTCAGTTTGTCGCAGGGCCACCACGGGGACTTTGCGCCAGCCACTTCCATCTACGTGTCGCCTCTACTGCATGTGAAAAGAACTTATTTGTCAGTCCCGTGGACTTTGCCGATCGGCCATGTGCGACTCCTCGCCTCCCTCTTGGATCAATTGGGAATCCTTATTGATGAAGAATACACCTTGGTAGCCACTAAATTCTCTTCTTCCTTTTCCCGTCCACTACCACCACCACAACTACCACCACCACCACCACCACCGTAATCAATTTCGTCCTTTTTTCATCAAAGTAAATCCTTCACAAGTTTTACATCAGCTCTTTAATTTTAATCATTAAGGAACGCGTTATGCTTTATCTATACCTTTATAAACTTCATTTGTCATTAAACGAAAACAAACGAAATTGATTGTTTTAAATGGCTGTATGTGTCAATGCTTTTTTAACAACCGCTAAAATTAAATCATTCTCGATGTGTATAATGAATAGAAGAAAAGAAGAAGCGCGTCGACAGGGGCAAGAGTTGTATGCCCATGTCCTAAGCGCGCGAATGTCGTTTTGCAGAGTCAACAACTCCAAGAGCGACTTCCAAGAGGCCCCAAAGAGGAACGAACAGGAAGCGAGACAGAGAACGAGCAAGAGAAAGAGAAAGAGAGTGAGAGAGAGAGAGAGAGAGATGGAGGGGGGAGGGAAGGAGAGAGAAAAAAGGAAATAAGAAAAAACAAGAGTTTCGAGGCGCGAGGACGAGAGAGCCTCGGAGAATCATCGCACGAGTCCGAGGAACGCAGTTGAGGCCGAGGATCGACGCACTGGACGTCGTGAATGGGGCCATTATCGGCCGAGCAGGCCCGCGGGACGTTCAACAATGAACCCTTTCAAGAAATTCGAGTCTTTTTTCTCTCTCCCTTTCTTCTTCCCCCGGCTCACAAGTGTTCATTCGCTCTTGTCGTCGACAAATTACAAAAATACAGGCGACACGCGCATACAGACTGAAAACAATCAGGTGTGCGCTCATTATGTCGGCTCGTTTCTTTTTTTCTTTCGTGCTTTTCCTCTCGCGAACGTTTAAATTATCGTTACACACACATACACGCATACAAATGTAAACTTTAGACAAAACAACATTCGTACTTGTCGTAGCCTTGACGCAGCTTTAGTAAAACGATACGGATATTTGCAATTTCACAAGCGTCGTTGCAGAAA
Source organism: Chalcis sispes (assembly GCA_949987625.1). NCBI lineage: Eukaryota > Metazoa > Arthropoda > Insecta > Hymenoptera > Chalcididae > Chalcis > Chalcis sispes. Next base: position 513,324 of record OX465097.1, read on the forward strand.
AAATTTTCAAAGAATAATGGATACTAAACATTTTTTCATTTACATTAATATCCAAGCTGCAATACATACAAATTTAATTTGGAATTTACAAAATCATATGCACAAGTTTAAAATAAAAATAAATATTTTTGCACGAAATCGAAAATTCACGTCTAACCGCGATATTCTGTCTTGTTTTTTTACTAACATTGAAAACTTGCTTTTTTTATTATTATTATTAAAAAAAAATTAAACATTTTTTCTCTTCGATTATTTCTTAGTCAATATTTGCAATTAAGGACAATATAGAATATAAATAATGTGGGTAAATCTCAATTAATGTACTATAGGCAGAAGTAACAATGAAAAAAGATAATAAAGTATAGTTAAGTTACCTTATTATATTTTAACTAATTTACGAAGCAGCGCGAATACATTAAAGAAAAAGAGAAAAGCATTCGAATGGATCGAGTCCGAGATCAGAAATTAGAAGTTACGAGGAGTTGCACCGATGATTCGGCGCGCCAGACAGATTTGACAGGTGCGGGGCGGAGGGGGTGGAAGGCTGACTGCGACCAGCGAGTATAATAATAATCCCGAATTTCAGTGGCAAAAATTTTTTTTTCTCTCCCGCGACGTGCAATCGAGCGTACAAATATAAATAACGAGAATGATAATGAATCAAATCAGTGGGAAAAACCAATAAGCTATTGCCGGCTGGCGCGAATGATTGGGCTGTGGCTCTCGACCGGCTGATTCTCTCTCTCTCTCTCTCTCTCTCTCTCTCTCTCTATGTGTGTGTGTGTGCGTGTGTGTGTTTGTACATCTCTGGGTATTCCGGGATCGTTACGCGTACGCGAGGGCACGGCAATCGAATAACAGCCAGTGCATATTTTTCAATTAATTTAAATTACAAAACATCGCGATAAAGCTCTCTCTCTCTCTCTCTCTCTCTCTCTCTCTCGATTTGGATCGTGCGTGCCGTTGCCGCGCTGCGTCGTCGCTGCCGCCACTGTCTAGTCCCGCGTGCGCCCCATGGTCAAGGAAAGCGCCCGAGTACACGTGCACGCCTCGCTAATTATTTTTATACTACCGACACGTGAATTTACGCGCATTGCTAGCGGAGAAGAAGAGACTGCGGCACCTGCTAAATTCGTCCAGCGTTCAATTTTTTTCAGCTCTTTCCGTCGCTGTGTTTTGTTTTAGGTTTTATCTTTTGTTTTTTTAACGGCTTTTTTTTCCCGCGTATTCGCGCGGGTGGTAAGGGGGAGGGGAGATTTGCTGTAGTAATAAAAAGCTAATCGCGTGAAACAATTTCAGCGTAATCTGATTAAGCTTTTCAAAGCCGAATCTTGATAAATTTTTTCACTGCTTAATTAATTCCAAAATTGATAACTATCTATTATTTGCATCGATCAACCGTTCGATCAAAACTTTTTACGTTTATGCAAAATTAAGTAACCACAATTGCATCGGTTAATGAACTCCTCTTTCGTTCGTGCGTTCGTTTGTTCATTCAGGTAAACACATAAACGCATCTTGAAAATGACATTTTTTCAATTTAAGGTATATGTATGTCTGTATGTGTGTGTGTGTGTGTGTGTGTGTGTGTGTGTGTGTGTGTGTGTGTGTATAGATAAAGTTTTGCAAGACAATGAAATTTCGAAAGAGTCTTTGAGCCGCGCATCTTTCGGTTAAAGGAAGCGTTGGAGGAAATAAAAGCCGACACGCTTGCCTTGCAGCCCTTCGAGTTCTGCGTCGACTTAAGACGAGGCTCGTAAGCGTTGTTTGATCTCTGTCAATGTGTATACGAAAGACGCTCGTTGGCACTCCCGAGGGATCTATTGACTTTTCGACGGTCGTGAGAGCCTCTTAAGTGCCTTCGAGGTGTCGAAATGCTCTTGAATAAATAGGGGTCGAACTCGAAATCCGGCTTCGCATTCCAAATGAGTCCACGCTGGGAGTCACGCATGACCCGCCGCCGCTCGGTGCTCGTTCGCGCCACCTACCACCCCCCCCCCCCTCACCCGCTTCCTTCTCTCGGCTCTATTACTTTGAAAAATTACGCGTTTCTTTGAGCTCGCGATGCGCTCTGCCACGATTTTTTTGCGCCAATCGGTAGCCCGATTCGAGCTGAGATCCTGCCACGATGCAACGACGGTCCAAAGATGAAATTGCCCGCAAAGTCAAGGTTCAAACTCGCGCGACAGCTGAAACTCGACTTAACCATCATTACCCTTCGCTGGCTGATCGATGAGTTGGCAAATAATTATTTCCCCGTATTCGCGAATGTATATACAATATGTATAACCTTCGTTATCCGATGCTTACATACCATTGATTTTAAAAGATTATTGCGCCCAACCATAAAAGCATTCCATCTTCGTTCCACCGACGTCACGGACATACTTATCACGACTAAAACGTTTCTTTCGACAAGAGCCTGTCGATGGACGGGTCGTCTTTTATTTTGTTACTTGTGCCGATAACGGATATTAAAATCCTATTTCTTTCCGCCGACGCGTCTTTTTCTTCCTCTCGCGCACGCGAGCGCGCTCGGCTTGAATGTCCTCGTTGCAAAGTAATCGGAATTAATGAGATCGAAATGCAGCTACATTTGCGCGAATTAGACTAGAAATAATCGTAAGGGCTCTTTACGGCCAGTCGCGCTTCTTTACTCATTCGATCGAGTCGGATCGTCGCATGAAATGCAAGGAAGAGGGCCGCTCGCGGCGGCTTATCCGCACCCCGAATAAAGAGAAAATAAGATTCACCCTTTGCGCCGGCAAGTTTCGTCAGCGGGCCATAAATCGATCAAGCCTTATAAGAGGGTGGAGGGGAACGAGGGGTGTCTCGGGGCTCCCGGGGCCCCTTTTCCTCCTGGGCCACGGCGCGTTCGCGTGCGAGTAGCACCGACACAGAGCAACGCCCCCTGCGACGGGACGGAAGTCAAAAAATCGTCCTCACAAATCACGAGGCACAATGGGCCGATTGTGTGGCGCGGACTCTAGTTTCTCTCCCTGGCTGCGTCGCGTCGACAAACGAGCGCGCGCGGGATCCTAGCCCCCCGACTAACTACGCGCCCGCTCGCGGGAGAAGAGCGGGTAGACGGGGCCGGGGAGCAGGGGGCCGGGGGGCAGAGGGGATTCGGGGAAATCTATTGCCGGAAGTGAATATATTCCCCGCGACTCTGGCCCGAATGTGTGCGCATTTGTCTGGCTCGGTTTGTCCGAGCGTGCATGGAAATTCGAGAACGGCGTATCTCCGGTGTGCGCGCGCGAGGCACCGCGCCGTTACGTACCGCGTGTGCGTATCGAAAAAGATGCGCGCACGCGCCACCGGCAATTTCGTAGAACACACGCGGGGCCATTGTCGATCCGGAGGCGGTGGCGGCGGCGGCGGCTCTTCTTCTCGTTCTAATGCCATCGATCAGCGGAAAGCATAACACTTTTATTTCTAGATATTCGGAGTGAACTTTTTTAAAGTCGATCGTATAGAAAGTTTCGCGGGCTGATGAGGGAAGGGGAGGGATTGGGGGAGAGGAGTGCCGGGAGCGAGAGACATCGAGGGGGGCAGAGGGAGGAGCTTTTACGCCGAATTTTTATCGTCGCGTCGGCAAGCTTGGCGAATTCGCCGCCGCGCCGATCAGCCAATTTATTACCGAGATTTTATGTTTTTTTCATTTTTCAAATGTACAGATTCTGTTCGGATGGATCGCAAACAATTTGATAGGAGGAAAAAAAACAAGTCATTTCCAAGTTTTATTTATAGCCGTTGATTTCCCTTTTTCCAAACGAATCCCGGCCCGAGAAAGGCGTTATTGCAGGATATTCCATTAAAGCCCCGAGTTCCCTATCAGCTCTAATCGATACAAATCAATTTACCTTTGTTATTTCTGCTATTAATACAATCAGACGGTTGTAAGTAATTTCTTTGCGTTTTATTCTCTTTTACTAAATTAAAATTCTGCAGATGTACTAATTTAGATTTGATTAAAGTGTCTTTTTTATTCGTGTATCTGCTTGATTCCTTTTACACCTACCAACTCAGATGATACTTTATATCTTTTTGCATAGTAGTAGTTTTCGCAGCAAAACCGATATTTTAAAATTTTTCCTAATAAAAGTTACGCACGACGTCACAACCTGCTCAAACGAACTATTCTTTGTGGCCATGTTATTATTTACGTAATCTTTTACACGACGGTTTATCAAATTACTTTAGATAATTAAAATGATTCAGAGATTTGGAACAATTCGACTGCAGACCTTTTATTTCCGAATAAAATTCTTTTTCAAACTTTGTTTTTCATTTTCGTTAAAAATGAAAAAATTTAATGAGAGATCTTTAGATAATTATATTTTAATATGTACACTTGACACTTTTAAACATAAATTTTAGAAAATGTAAAATATTATAAAAGATTATAACGTTTACGCTCCAATTTTGCTGTTACTGATATCTGGTTATTTCGGATAAGGAAATACCTGCGCGTGCCTATAACATACTCATACTCGTACGTTTGCAAAATATCTCGATTGTATATACCAAAATACAAGAATATACAACTTCGCGATATTAAGCTATAGCATTTTCGGTGCAATATTTGCACCGTGCTAAATTTTCTTTAACTCGAGATTATAACAAATTTAAAAACTTCATTTCGTCGATACACTTGCCGCTCGATGATTTTTTACAGATACAAAGAGATAAAATAGCATGTGTGTGTGTGTGTGTGTGTGTGTGTGTATGTGTATGTATAATGCCTGCACACTAAGTTATCTTAAAGTTTAATTTAAAATTACATGGTATATTTATTTTAAAGGTCGCAAGTTGAAATAGAAAATTTTAAAGAAAAAGTAAAGAAAGTTAGAAGCTCAAAGCAATCCAGGAAGATGCATCGAGCCAATACTACCTTAACGACTTCTAATGGGAGTTTGGAACGATAATCGCCGTCGCTCTTGCATGAACAACTCGCTCGCCATCACGAACTTTCTTTCTAATTAAAA